>JTDE01021122.1:66359-83141 GCA_014338405.1 Paragonimus skrjabini miyazakii
AAAAAATTTAAGACCATGTGTGGATTATCTGAGACATGGGAGCAGCTGTTCATTCACAACGAAAATTCACTGCTTAGAGGGTATGGATTGAAGATTATGAAGGAAAGAGCTAGGGCTCAAATCCGGGCCAACTTTTTCTAATGTAGAGTTGTGAACAGTTGGAACAAACTACCGTCTGAGATGGTGTTGACCACCACGGTTACCGACTTTAAGCGCAAGCTTGATGATTGTTGGTTAGCATTATTTTCGGATAAAGAGTGATGATAAGTTGTCCAGGATCTACTTGACCTGATGGCCACCCTCTCTCCTTCCTCCCTCTGCATCTTATCTTTGCTTTTTACTTCAACTTTTTCACCAGTAATAGACAATTTGCGTAGGACTTTTTATTAGTTATTTTTCTTTCAGCTATCCTTCTTTTATCACAAATAGGAAGTTAGTTTTGTCCTGTCATTCAGGAGTCTGATGGAGATATGGTAGCACAAGCGTTAGCTTCGATCCCTTCTATTAATCTGAGTATACCATGATTGCTAACGGTGACTCCAGTACTGCTTTCTCTCTATCATTCAAATTCTGGCATCCAGGATATCGCTTGCATAGTCTTGATGAGGACTCGACCAAGGATATACTTGCTATTCTTTCAATAATGTACTGTGTTCTACATACCACTAAAGATTTCAAAACACTGTTGAAGATAAGTTTATCTTCTCCATTTGTCGCAGCACGGTGGGACCATCCGAGCCCACTGTTGCAAGAAGCTGGACACGAACCGGTTACTAGCCTCAAGTTCTGTGATTCGGACTGAACTGAACTGAACTGAAGCAGATTAAATAGGGCCATCTGCCGATCACTCGGAGGCATATTTCACAATCGGTCGCTACTCAATGTTTAGAGCGACAATTGCATTTCGCGGTGTTGAGAGATGTTCCTCTCAATAGATCATTCGACAAAACTGAAGGTTTCAAAACTGAACACAACCCAAACCTGATCGCAGCCGTCGCATTCAGATAAGCATTTCGGCTGGCCCACTTCAAAAATAAGCACTATACTTGAGTTTCGCTCTTATTAGAACTCATCAATAGTGCATATCCTTGTCTGCATCAAAGTTTGCACACGGATCCTCGTGCTTGTGAGAGTAGCGAGTTCACTTTACTACTGATCCAAACCATGTTCAGTTGGTTCAAAGAAGACAGTAAACTCGACCTAACTGAGAAGTCCCGATCACGGGGTTATCGATCGGATAGAACAGAGTGATTCTGTTTATTATCCTCTCGAAATGATCTGGCAAGCTGAACACTATTCATATAAGGTTGAACGTTTGGATTTGATTATTCGGTCATTTATATTGTGAAGTTGCTGGCGTTGTGGTTAACACGCTAGTCTCACAAGCACGAGGGTCAGAGTGCAAACTCCGACTCGGTCAAGGTTATGCACTACTGATGAGCCCTAATAAAACCGAAACTCGAGTCTAGTGCTTCCTCTCAAAGTGGGCTAGCTGAAAGGTTTATCTGAATGCGAAGGCTGCGATCAAGTGTGGGTGGCGTTTAATTTTCAAATAACCGAAATCTCTGAACCTTCAAAACTGAAGACGATGAGTAAAATGTGTTTCAAACCTCTCAAATTCAATTTCTCATCGTTGCCCGCATATATTTGTTCTCAGTAGTGCTCATGGTATCAGTCTGTCGGATGAGGCCGACCGAGTAGAAAGCCCTACATTCAGCGTATTCGTGAACTAAGCCCCTTCCCCTTTGAATGCCGCAGTCAGACAGGCGATCTATTACTGGTGTCGATGATTCTAAAAATCCCAAATCATTCATGCAGATTCTTACTCACTCTTGAGGATGCTAACGTACTCGGAGACACTCCTTAAAACTAAATACTCGTCACAGCAGACTTGACTTCAAACACAACCTCACGGTATATATTTGCAAAGCCTGGAACCATATGCTTGAACACGTGGTATGAGTACGACGATCGCTGTGTTCGAAATTCATCGGGATCGCTAATTCATATATTTATTCAAACCCTGACTCGTTCTTCTGCGCATAGCCGCCTTGTCTATGTATGTCTTCCGGGTAGTTCATATCTATTCGCTGAAAATATTCTCTCGTATACGGGCTAACGCGTATAGTAGAGGTAAGCGTTCATTTCTTCTCCTTCATTTCAGCCCCCTGGCACAGCCAACAAAAATTTTCTACGTGAAAGTATTCATCTAATACGAAGGTTTTTTGCCTGGAGAACCAGAGTCATCAACAGCCTTCATTTACTACTCCTATCCATCGTCGTTTGAATCTATCCAGAACTGTGATGGGAACAAGAAATAAATTGGCAGTGCTACAGTGCGATTCACAATGACTCAAAATAATTGCTGGCGACGGATTCTATCGCACTAAGACTGATGTGTGTTGGCAAACGGGTCCTCTTAAATGACAGAGAAATTCGAGTAATTTTGGCTCTTCTGGCTTGCAAAAAAAATATGTTGGTGGGGTCAGCTCACGAAAACAAAAATGACTTGAAGGCAGAGAGCGGGGCGCGTGGGGACGAGGTGTGCACTGGCTGAAACAAAAGACAGCTAGTTTATATGTACTTAAAACGTAACGGACATAAAAACGAACGGTAACACGAGAGAAAAATGTGACGGACTCTACGTAACCCCCCTAGAATGTTAAACTAAAGAAAACGCTTGATTAATTAGGGAGCGGACAAAAGGTCACAAATGATAGTTTTTGTAGCTTGTTGGCCATATAACCGTCCGACCAGAGCGAGTTTGTGATATGCGTGACTCAGGGTGGTAGGCAGCGAATAAAGTATGGTCGCTGGTGTCAAACATAGGTAGGATAAACTTAGCGATATATTGTGCATCCATAGGCGAGTCAAGAGTATGCTAGGCGGAAACATCTGCATACGTAATGTTTGATAGACTTAAGGGAGAAATGGAATCGCGTGAAGAGTGAACATGCCGCATGTGACTACTTAGACGCGTGACGTAAGTCAATCCAAGAGTCAGAGAGGCAATTGTGTAAATCGCCGGTATGGTGCTTCAAGACTGGAACGAGTTAGAGACGGTAATTTAAGCGCGAAAATAGATTTTTCAAATTTTTCATAAAATATTAAAATGCATATTACGGAACAAGTATATAGATTTCATCGAGTATATTGGTTGTGTTGCAATGAGATAAATCAGCTATACCTAATTATGGTTCATATTCGCACTTTTGTTGAAAAAAACGGGTCGCCAATTTATTCGATGAAAGCATCATGTTGGCTCTCCCAATCGATTTTACGTTCTGAAACTGCTTTCATCGGAATTGCCGTGGTGGAATGCATATTCCTGTTTAGTAGAAAAGCTTAATTTTACGTGGTGTTGGAGATATAATTGAAGTTGTATTTTTTGACCACGTTATGCGCGGAATATCCCAGTAATTCCCAATGAAAAGCTATGCCGCCAAGTATGCCGATTTGTTATACATCTGGATTATATGTTCGGCCTGTTTTCACGATAGTGTTTCCGGTGGTAAACGATCTACGTTATTGCGTGATTGTTTCTGCCTATGGTATAGTGTAAACATGGATCTCACACTATCATTAATAATGTGCGTATTGTTTTGTTTATTGCATATTGATTATGCTTGAATGTAGCTCATCATGTGTACGTGAGTTAATGCTCACTTATCTGACAGATAATGACTACATTTGATGCTGGTTATTTATCCGACGAAAACATCGATCCCCACTCTCACCATTTCAGTTACATTTCCTCTATCTTCATATCGTGGACGCTTATACTGGCAACCGTCAAAAGATGTGTTCAGCCGTCGAAAGGAGGAAGGGGACCAACGACACCGAGATGGATGTGTAAAGCAAAAGTTCCCGCAGGTAATGATAATACACCAGTGCAGTCTACTACGTTAACATTCCAGGCACTGTTTGGCTTGGCTAGGAATCTCCTTATGGACGCCAGATTGAGCGTAACGTTCAGTTAGTCGCTCTGTTGAAGAGCGTATGCTAGGATGTGATGGGGAACGAAGGCAGCCAAAAACATCAAACCAGTGTGCAAAAAACGAACAGTCGAGAGTCAAAGGTGGATATCACACCTAACTGATTCCCCTGAATGGGATGAAGGAAAGTCACGCAGTTTCGAATAGAGTTGGCACGAAGTTGGCGGAATTCTGGGTGATTAACCCGCAATTTTGCGCGCGAGAGAGAACGTTGGGGACAATTTGGTATATTTGAACAAAATCCAGGCGTGACAACGCTTCGGCGACGAAATTGCTGGAGCTGTCTACAAAACGGACGTCAGTGAAGGAATAACGCATATGTCTTGTTGCTCTCGGAGATTACCGGTCAGGAGGAGAACTAAAGTCAAACATAAGTGGTTCGCAATCAGTAAACCGAACAAGTTGTCAACCCCGGACCTTTGGTGGTTGCTCTGATAGCGCTGAGTCTAATCGTAACGTGTGTCGGTTTGCTGGATCTAGAACTGTCGTGTGTACGGTGCGGTGAGCGGTTGTCAATTCTAAGCCCGCTGAGCAGCAGACTCCGAACAAAAAAGAAAGACGATCGTATTGACAAGTTTCCTATTAATAAGCTGTCAAGGTTCAGGAAAGTTATTAGAAACTAAGTAGAGAAAAATAGCAACGAACCTACATATTTAATCCACCAAATGAACAAGTTCAGAGACAAACCATTCACGTGAACACGAACAAATACGATCGTCGTGTAACGGCAGAGCGCTGAAGCGCGAATGAAATCAAGGTACACATAAACAGTGGTTTGGTTGTGGGAAGTAAGGACAAACAAAGTGCGCGAGAAACAAGCTCCGACAGGTAGACGATATCGAGGTTTCGTAATCTACCAAGATTAACGATCATGGGGGAGTTATTTGTTGCGCGCGCAATCTGAATGACCATATTGTAACGTGCGACCGAAAACAGCAAGCGCGCACCAGTTGAATTTGGATTGTATATCGGGGCGTGCTGTTGTGTTGTTGGCGCCGTCCTATTTATCGTTTGTGTAAGTCGTGTGCATGACTTACTGGGCCTTTGGCTCATGCTTGCTTCTCGTTGTTTCCTTCCACTGGACTGTTGTTGGAACCCCCTACTTTGGAAGAACGCTGTCTCCCGGTGTCTCCACATTATCCCAGAGTTGGGTTGCAAGTGTTACAGACAACCAGCGGTAAACGGCCGGCTTGCATGTTACAATGTTGTAACGGGACGACAAATGTAGTCTATACACAGAATAGCGAGCACAAACAGTTCCGACGCAATCCAAAAACAGAGAATATGCGTAACAAACAATCACAACCAGTGTGTTGGTGATACAGGGCGAGGCGGTGATCTGCACGACGCCGGGGGCAACACGAGAATCACGGTCTCAACAAAAAGGGTTTTCAAATCGTTCAAACAATTTAATCTGGACGGAATCAAATGTCACAGTTCTAGGGGCGTTCATATCATGTGAGACGTTGAATAATACTCAGGCGGACGGCCTGAAATAGATAACAAGGGAGAGAAAATCAGCGGAATGTTTAAATTGCATGCGCAACATTTTACGTGTTGTTACAATATCAGTCTTTGCAAAGGAGGCTGGCGATCACTGTCGAGATGATTTCGAATGTAAGAAGAAGGAAAGAAGGAAATGATGATGGTAGCGTGGTAACAGTCTGTCTATAAAATAGATAACAGTCGTCAAACACTTAACTCAGGCAGCCACTTTTAACAGCTGTGACTCCACAGATGTCCAAAATGTTTGAAAGCACGGTAAATGTCCAGTGACTCGCGACAAATCGTCATGTAACGTGTTTGCCATGGTAGGGGTTACCGGGAGAAAACTAATGAATAATGGATTTTACCATTCAAGTTCTGTTGCAAAACAGCACCAACAGCCGACTGAGATGCGTCAGTCCTCAATATTGGTTGCCAGAGTCCATCCATCTTTGAAACCGATAAGGTGGTTGCATGGGACGAAACTTCTTTGGCTGCGAAAACGTAGCGCTGGCCTTAAGAGACGGAGCACAGTGATGGAGACCGGTTTTCAAGATGTCGGTGGAGGGTTTCAACAGCTTTGGACACGACGAGATGAAGCAACGGTGGTAATTAACAAGACGCCCCGGAGACCTTCCAGGGGCTGCGACTGTGTCTAAACTTTGGTGACTAATTTTCTGGGGTAAAGTTTGACTACCCTTACGGTCAGTTCGTTATCGAAGAAACTTTGTGGTAGTCACTTCAACGTTGTACAGTGTATTGAGTACAGTGTATTAAGTAAGACGTTTGAACAGCTCTTGAATATGCTATTTGTGCTGTTGAGCGTCCGTCCTTGTGACTAATATTTCATAAATATAGGTCCACAAACTGGACACCACGGATCACGCGATTCCTGAAACCCTGCAAGGTCGGCCTGGCGTTCCGCAAACCAAGTGGCATGCGAACAAATTCCTAGACTCCCAAGGAAGTGTAATTGTGGCCATTATGAAGTCCTGAGGAACCAAGCATATTTCATGGTAGGTCCAAACTAAATCTACTTTGAAGAAGGTAGTCTTCGTGTTTGGCTCAACTGAGAAGTCGTGAATTTGTGGGGTAACGTATCGAGCTGGGACAGTAAAGTTTATCAGGGTGTAGTAACCACCACACTGACGCCGGTCACTCGTTGACTTCTTAGAAAGCATGTGAAGGGATGAGACTCATAGGTCGTTTGAAGTCTGGGGAGCGCCAAATCGTAAGAGATGTTCAAACTGTCCTTTAGACGCTTTCACATTCTGCGATGACAATCGTCTGGAGCGTGCGAATGTAGGTGGGTCTTTGGCAACGGTTTAGTGAAAAACACTGTGTCTAAGCGGTGATGTCAGGTTATACGGATTGATAAGTTGTGTAAGATGCATAAGGAGGATCGCAAAGTTGTTACCTGGTAAGGCCAACCACAGTCCAGCCGAACTAACTGATGTCACCCTGCCGTGTACGCACAAGATGGTCATGCTGCTGATCAACTTCGGACTCCAAGTGCCCGCTGTGAGTCCAAATGATGATGAGAAATCAGTCCTGCCGGACGAATGTTGTACAACCGCCACCATGAACCATCAGGAAAGCTAACGCCTAAGGCCAAGATCAAGAGTGAGTTGCTTCGTATCATGGGTCTGAGTGGCCGAACGTTTATCTACCAATAGTGTGACAACACCGGTTAACGACTGCGATTTTCACTTATTAAAAGAATACCGGTAACCCCTGCACCCATATCAATAAGAAAATTCATTTTAACTGTCGAACACAAAAAATGGGTGACAACTTGAGAACCTATCAACAGCCGTCTCTATTACCGCCTGACCTCGGCGTTATCCGATAGGAAGTGATCAGCAACAGAACACATGGTCCGGTATAATGGACGGCTTTACAGCAGGATGGAAGATGACGGCAACACACATTCGACTGCCCAGTCGACTGCGCGATCGACTTCAGGTTCATCGACAATAGGGGTGTAGCATGCAAGCCGGCCGTTTACCGCTGGTTGTATGTAACACTTGCAACCCAACTCTAGGATAATGTGGAGACACCGGGAGACAGCGTTCTTCCAAAGTAGGGAGTTCCAACAACAGTCCAGTGGAAGGAAACAACGAGAAGCAAGCATGAGCCAAAGGCCCAGTACGCCATGCACACGACTTTCACAAACGATAAATAGGACGGCGCCGACAACACAACAGCATGCCCCGATATACAATCCAAATTCAACCTGTGCGCGCTAGCTGGTTTCGACCGCACGTTACAGGGGAACGCGTTGAATGTGCCGCCATTTTTGGTAATTGCTGAAAACTGCACTGTCATTTTGGAAAACTACTGTTTCAGCGCATCCAGTTCCGCTTGCCAATTATCGCTCGACGATGCATCTGGTGATCGTGAGTGAGAAGCCTTACGGCCCTGGTAATTTTCACATACTTGGCCAGTTAGCTTTGCGAGTTTATGCAGCGGTATGTCTTACGAGAATCGACGATATTTTCCAAATATCATCCGGTTGACGTAGGAATGGCTCGTTAACCGTGGGCTTGCTTTGTAGTCATCATATGAAGGAGGAGTAATGAATGGGTTCGCCCAATTCCGATCATGCAAGAAGGTTCCGCAAATTTTGTTTATCGGTTACCGTGATTTATCCAGTCATCGCGGCCCTAAATTTGTCATATGGTCTAAGGCTGGGTAGTGTGCAGGTAAGGTCGGCGGCCTCGTTGGCGACATGCTCGGAGGGGTTGGCAAATATGAAGTTATACCCGAACTTTTATGAGTGGATACATCGAGAACCAAAGATGACTTAAACTTGCCAAACCAAGGCTGCCGGGCTTAGGAGGTTGAATATAAGCGGCGTTTTCTAGAGCAGGAGGATATTTTTCCGTATCAGTCATGTTAAAAGGGAAATATATAGTCACTCAGAAAGGATTGTTAGCCACTGAAACAACCCTTTTTCTGAGGTCGTTAGCAGTGTTTTCAGAGATTGCTTCAAAACATTGCTTGATTCTCGCATGCTTAAAACATGCTCATGCGAGTAATCTTACTCTGTTCTTAGTATTTACTGTAATCCTCATGAGCAGTGCTACACCTTGTCTTCAATGTCTGTTTTCCATGTCAATAGATGCCTGCTTGACGCTGAGCAAATAAAACCGACTTTACGCGGGTACTTTGGACCTCTGCATCGAGCCCGTGAATCAATCGTTGAAAAAGGAACGGATCAAATGGAAAACCCGGTAACTCCCTAGATCGCACCGGTCAAACACCAGGACGTTAAAAAACGTAAATCTTCATCAAGTCCTGAACTATGACTAAAATTTAACTGAAATGTTTTCAAATTGTTTCTTGTTTTATAGCACTGGTTATTACTGCACGGTTGCTCACCCGCGCATTACACATTTTGACCAATCAGCTGTGTGAGTGTTCAGTGTCTGGTCTGCTATGCTTACTCGTGGAACGCGGAGCCGATTTGGTTTTTTTGTAAGGTCGATTAAATTTTAACAACCTATTGCATTTAGGGTAATGAGAACAGCGTTGTCGGCGTAAAAGATGCTTCTGTTGCCCTGCAGAAGAATGTTGGGAACGCTCCTAACATCGTTACTCGCTCTCGGTCTGCATTGGGGGATATTAAAAATAAAGAATTTGGATTACATAACAAAGATGGCGGTCTTAACCAACCCTGCAAAAAAATCCAAGTCGCGAGTCAAAGTATTTTTCTTTTCTGTGCACGCATTTTTCAGAAGTTCAAAATGTGTGTAATATGAGCATTGATGAAGAGATTTCCAAGACTGCCGTCCCGTCTGATATTCAAGAAGCATCGCTGCTTAGAGTTTTTCGGAACAGCCGTCGAGCTTTACGCCTGAATTTTTTATCCACAGCGCTTGGGAAGAAGTTCCTTGAATGCGAAAACGAGGACTTCGGAGATACAGCCACTGTTTATCCTTACGCCGAATCTATTTTTAACTACCTTCAAAATCGAGAGCTAACCATCCAGCCAATGTGCTCAGACTTTATCGGACCAGATGGGGAAGTAAACCCACGAATGCGGTACATATTGGTGAATTGGCTCGTGCAGATCCACCACAGTTATAAGCTTCAACCAGAGACTCTGTATCTCTGCATTGCGTTGCTTGACAGATATCTGATGGTATTTTTCAATCATGCAGTTTTATTTTTTTTTAGAAACATAGCAAGGAGTTGACCAAAGACCGCTTCCAGTTAGTCGGTATCGCCGCGTTATTCATAGCTGCCAAGTTTGAGGAAATGTACCCTCCGGATATTAGTGATTTCACAGCCGTCACTCATAATGCCTTCAACAAAAGTGATATAAGAAATTGTGAGCAAAAGATTTTGCAATCCGTTGATTTTTACCTGTCGATCCCCATTCCCTTGGTTTACCTTCGTCGTCTCTCACGAGCAGTTGATGTAAGTGGGTCTTGCTACTTGTTACGTTTCAGGCTGATCGTACAATGCACAATTTGGCCAAGTATTTGTTGGAACTAACGATTCAGGAATATGATTTGGCATATCTAACCGGAAACATGCGTGCTGTCGTTGCCCTTTGCCTCTCTCGAGCATTATGCCTTCAAACATCGAACCTTGACGAAGCCTGGTGTGATACTATGTCTTATCTTAGTGGCTACATTGTTGATGACATTAGAGAGCCTTTGCGAATTCTCGCTAGGGCTGCTTATAGGCAAAACTCTCCTTCAAAATATAGGGTAAGTACACTCTTGTGACTTATGTCTGATTTTAGGCCATTTTCGAAAAATATCGATTGGATGATTTTTATGGCCGAGTGGCTGCCTTGCCTCAGCTCCGTTCATGTCTCATGGAAACGCTTGCTGATTTGAAATTCGATAGTGACGGTGAACTTAACCCGGTTTAATTTGTGGTCAGCTACGTAAATCGGTTTCTCTACCTAATGGTACTGAGGCTACAGAATGATTTGTTGTCACCCCTTTCTGTGTACTCGTCACCACTATTATTTTGCCTCCCATTTTGGTTAAAACTGAAATGTAAGAGATTTCGTAAATCTCATGTCATGTACTTAATTCAACGTGTATTTTATTGTAATCCCCTATGTCCATCTAATTTCAATACAGCCGATTTTTATGAATTAGATTTTTGAGTATCTCTAGTAAATTATTGCTGAATAGATTTTGAAACAACACTAACTACCGGTAACAGCTGTGGGTTCGATCCCTGATACTGCGAATTTGTTAGTTCTAACAACTTCACGCCATCTAAACTCTATACTTGTGACGAATTTGTTGCAGCTTTGAATCACCGTAGTTCAGCGTGTTTTAGAAAAATATCATGTCCAAGAGCCATTCGTGGACGCGATGTAGTAGGAAAGTAGACAGTTGCCTTTCTGGCTTTCCATAGTTGCGTAATGTTAGTCTATATTCCGTATTTAACTATCGACGCTACTCATGGCGGATTGTTTGTAAGCCGCTGTCGTTTGTCGCATCCTTGTCGGACGCTTGACTTCACCGGGGAAGTCAGACAGGCACCAGCATCTATCAAGTAATGTTGGGGTGTTGCTGTCGTACCTTATGGTACTTTATTTGAACGGAGCGAATTAATAATACCGAAACATCCGTCGCGGGGTGACTACCTCCGTTGTTGGTTAATGTCACTTAGTAAATGCCAACATTGGGGTAGTAAGCCACACGACAGTCAACTATTTGCCCTCCAAAACGTCGGTATTGTTGTCATTGCCTTTATTTGTTTGCTTCTCTGTTGTTTTCTTTATATTGCTTTCCCATTGCAGGTTCGAATCACCGTGCCAGTAGCAAGTTTTTTAGGGTTCACCTGGAGCTAGTTATCGGGGTCTATCTTCGTACCGCAAATTAGACTCCAGTCGGGCGTAAAGATGTCTAATTATGTTAATTGCTCTTTCACAAGCATAACACCCAACAATTGCCTCATGGCAACAGCGTCAAGCTGTCAATTTTATGGCTGGGGTTCGATTCCGAGTTGCCGATACTGCTGCTGTGTATAATTCGATGGTCTGACAGACGAGAGTGTGCATGATGTAACGTGACGGTAAAAGATTTTTGACGTAAATGCAAATTTTCAAGACGCGAACCATCTTAACAGCATTGTGGCATTAAAGTGAATTAGCAATTGTCTCAGGAGTCACATGTCCGAGGTTGTTTAGAGCAACCAAACGTTTATAATTCGTTATTGAGTCTGAAATATTGAGTCACATATTTCGCGTGTTGTCTACAATTCGGTTGAGTCCTCGCTATTTTGGTTCACAGGTTATATATAAAAATTATATAATGTGATTTGGGCGGTTTGGTCCGTATTCTCAAGTGTCCGTCTTCCTCAGTATTCGGGCGTGAAGTCGCCTTTTATTAGGTATTAACCTCTAGGTTATCTTTTTTTGGCGATGACTGTCTTGACTTCCTTTGTGTTTTGATTCGGGTGGGCCTGAAAGTTAATCTGGAGGTAAATCTGTAATCCCTAGCTTGTGGATCGATGCGTCGGTTGTTACTAGAACCCTAGTGATTCCTAGCCGTTTGACATTTTATTTCCGTTAAGCGCACATCAAGCAGTTGTTTTTCAGTTAATTGTTCAGTGAGGCGGGTTACAGCTACAAATCCCTCTTGGAAGCATCGTAGCGGTCACTACTTTTTAGGTTGTCCGCCTTTCGAGTTCTTTTCATTAGTGAATGTTGTCATTCACAAACTTCACAGCTGTAGTTTATTAACCTCTGTAGCGTGACACGTAGATGCTTACTCCCATGCGTTCGGAATTTGTCGAGTGTTTTTGGATAGCTCCAGACAACCACTTCAGTGTAAATGCTTTAATTAAACTAACCTGTGGTGGTTACTAGGTGATTTCTCACATACAAACATGACAAGAGACCGATACTGGTATTTCTGCGTCTTCCTTGCATACTACCATTTTATAATGCTTAGGGTACTTCCGTAGCCGTTCAGATTCCTCATCGTCAGTAAATATAACGAGCAACCGCGCGCACTGCAAGCAGACGGTCTAAACGAGACGTCGACAAGATGACAAAATATCGTGTATGTTGCGACATTGGACGGCCATATGCGCTGATGTTTTCACCCAACTAGTTTCAAAAGAACGGCGGGCGTTCAGACTGCTGCCGCCGGAAGCAATTCGCGTCATGAAAAACGCGTGAGAGGTGCTACAAACGAAGACTACGAAAGTCCCCTCCTGTGGGAATGCGGGACATCATCCAGGGTTGCCCACACCACATCCCAACAATAGAACTGCCGGAGTGGACCGAATAGCTTGAAGTAGACTACTCTGCTGTACCTATTGACAGGGTGTTATCCTTTTCCACATTATCCTATCCGGTATCATGTACTTGATAGATGACCGTCTGTGGTTGGCGAAACCGTGCATACGAGCTCATCCTATAACTTTCAGGAGCATTGGAATAAATTGCTTTGCTAGTGTTTTTGCTTCCTTTGAACATCAATCCTCTGAAATAAGGCAGACTGGGAAAAATGCCTATGTTTAAATGATTCTTACAAAATGCTCTAGAACAAAGGCTACGTCTTTGTTAGTCATTTTGGGTCAAGTAACATTGAAAGGAAAGGTGGCACTTCCGAAAATAGAGAGTTTACGGCTGTCACATATGGCTAAGGGATTTGTGTGTTACTTCTATCCATTTAATGGCGTGTTAATCGGGACCTTCGATAGCGAGATTTTTCGCAGTTCTGCGGTCAACTTTAAGGGTTCTTTTGCTTGGTGGCTGGGATCACTTTTGTGCTTCAACGCCACTGATGAGTGACCACATGAGCAGTTAGGAAGTTCCCTGTGTGATTACACCGACCTATTTTGTTCTAGAGGAAGCTGAAGACGGAGAATGCTTTGTCTCAGGGTGGCCGTGAAAGCTGAAAGGAGCCAAGGTAAATTCACCAATGTACATCCGTAGACTACTCGGGTGGATTGCATTGTAAGTGCTCCTGAACTCCACGACGGATTGCTGAGGAAATGAATTGAAACACTACTCCACTCCAGGGAAGTGACAACTCAGTGCGGAGTGTTCAGCACCCTGCGGGGTTGCTCTCCTGGACTATTTGAAAACGGACAGTATGTTGTAGTGCGGACAATTATCATAGATAGTAGTACGTCAGTGATTCTCGCTGATGCTTAACTGACATGCAGCCACAAGGAAAAAAGAACAGGCCCTAGCCAATAATAACAGAGGGAGAAGATAGGACCTAACTACTAAGAACAAATGTGTTCAAGTGGGTGCACTTAATGACGCGGGGCAGTGAAAGCCACAAGGAAGCTGAAACTTAGTCTAAAGACTGATCGTGAGGCTTGGTTATTGGAAAAAGTTGAGGAAATGGAAATCGTTTTTGCTTCAGGAAACACCGGCAAACTCTTTAAGCTGGTCCCAGGCGACCGTCTGTCAGCGATGCAGATGGCACATTAATCTATAATAAGTCTAGAAGGTTAGAACGCTGGGCGGAACACTCTGAGGGTCAATGTAGCTGGCGTCCTGCTTCTGCCGTGCTGCTACCACAAACTTGCGATGTAGCATCCTGGCCGATAGATTTGGAACCACCCACTGAGGCTGAGGTTCGCGATTGCATCTCGGCTCTCAATCGTAATAAGACTGCCGGTCCAGATGATCTCGTGCCGGAACTTTTTAAAGAAGGTGGAAAAGTGTTAGTTGAGGCATTGACTCAGCTGTTCCAACTTGTGTGGGTGACGGAGACCATCCCTCCGTGCTGGAGTCACGCGATAATAGTTCTTATATCCAAGAAAGGTATCAGAGGCTCTTGCGAAAACCATAGGGGAATTAGTTTGACCCCAGTCATTTCTAGAGTTCTGGCATCCGTCGACTCAATGCAATTCAAGGGACAAACTTTAGAGAAGAACAGGCAAGCTTACGTCCTGATCGTGGATGTGTAGGTGACATTTTTACCCTTCGCCGAATTCGGGAGCAGCGTCATGTGTACCACCGGCCAACAGCTGCCGTATTTCTCGACCATAAAGGTGCGTTCGATTCGATGGATCGATCTACACTTTTAGAGTCGCTTAAACGCAGAGGTGTGCCGACCAAGTATGTGAACATACTGTCGGTGCTTTACTCCCATACTTCTGCTCAGGTTAGGGTTTACTGTGAGCTGTCTGACAGTTTCAGCACCACGAGCGGCGTTCGTCAAGGCTGTCCCCTTTAACCATTTTTGTTCAATTTCGTCATGGACGAAATAATGGAGGATTGTATCCGGCAATCACAAGATGCCGGTGTGGACCTCCTACCTGGTGAAAGGCTGACTGGTCTTGATTATGCTGACGAAAAGGTGTTGCTGATTGACAACTTTCAGGCGGCGTAAACAACGCTAAATGCAATTTCACGTTCTGCTAAGTATTTCGGAATACGCTGTACAGCCCCGAAATGCAAAGTGCTTCTGCAAGGTTGTTGTGATTACGTAGATTTAATGTTAGATAATGAAGTTATGGAGGTTGTTGACCGGTTTGTATACTTGGGAAGCTGCATAAACGGCGGAGGTGTAGGGAATGAAGTAGAAGGGCGTATTTTCAAGGCTAGAGCGGTGTTTACTGATCAGAGGCACTTATGGCGACAGAAAGGTATCTCTCTGAAGCTTAAGAGTCGCGTATATCAGACAACATTGAGGGCTGTATTACTTTACTGTGGCGAAACCTGGCCACTCAGGGTAGAAAACCTGAACCGTCTTCAGGTGGTTGACCACCGATGCCTGCGTTCAATCGCTCGTATCGGGTGGCACCAACGAGTGAGTAACGAGGAGGTTAGGAAGCGGGTGTTTGACACTGATTCTCAAACGAGTTCTTTCGTTCAGTCCTTACACTTGCACAAACTTAGGTGGTTAAGTCATGTACTAAGGATGCCAGCTAGTCGTATGCCACACCGAGCACTGTTTGCCGACGCTGCGGTCGATTGGCGCAAGGTGGACAGATGATGACCTGGCGTAGACAAATGAAGTCGTTCACGAAGGGGTTAGCTACTGTAGATCGGGTTCGTCTTCTGGGCTGGAGCCCTCGCGACTCACTGAGTCGGTGGCTTGGGACGTTAGGTGGGATGGCGGCTGACCGAGCTCAGTGGCGTGGATGTTGTGGTTGTTTGGTCGAGTTGTCTGTGAAGTGAGTGCACTTAATGTGGCGGAGCAGTGAAAGCCGCAAGGAAGCTGTTTTGCTGATGACGCCTTACTCTCACCTACAGCTCAGTTGTTTGTTTGCAAGGTGTAGGCGACTTGATGTTGTATGTTTGAATATAGACGTAGCTATTTTTAGTGGTTAGGTTCCCTCCCTTTTACCCTTTTTTCTTCTCTCTTCCTAAACAAGGTTTGTTTTTTCTTCGTGGTTGTGTGGCAGTTAAGCATCAGTGTGAACCACTGATGTATTGCTGTCAGTGATGGTGGTGATGATGTAGAAAGTACAATGAATGCGGTTGACGCGTACCTTCTTAGTAGAATGAATGGATATATGTATCAATGCGCTTTGTCAACTGTACTCGCATCAGCAGAATTTACGGACTGTTAAAATAACCGCTAAGAACTCTAAAGAGTAAACTGTTCGACTGTTTTGGTGTTAACGGAAAGGATCACCCGTCAAATTAATGAAGACTGCAACTATTTAATGGCTGGCACACATTCTGAAACTGAAAGACAGATGACTACTGGACCTATTGCTCCAAATGCAACGAATCTTAGACAATTTGGCCATAGACAAGAAATTCATCTAAAAGTTATAGAAGCAAACGCTGACAACCAACGTTGATCATTCTAATAATAGGTGAGTTTGTTAGGCGTAACAAGGCTGTCTAATGTGGGGGACTGTCAGGCAGGAAGTGCGAGCATTCCAACTCTCGGAGGAATACCCCAACACAGAGGGGAGTTGCGTTCAAAAACATACGGTGAGCGGATGGAGAACGGCGTGGGCGACCGGATGAGTCATCGCTCGACCGGATCGGACCAACGGCCGAGACGTGGCAGCCGAATTGAAGGCGTGACTATTCCAAACACTCAGAAATATCTCGACACGGTTGTAGAGTACGTTCAAAACCTACAGTGGATAGACGGAGGACAGCACAAGCGGTCGGACAAGCCATCGCTCAACGAAATCGGATAAACGGACGAGGAATAGCAGGCAGAAAACCTCCGGGTAGAAGGCGCGAATCACACACCTAAACCGGGTAGAAGTGCACACGACGCGTGAACGGAAACCTGGGGGTTGTAGTGGACAAGTGGGTACGCGCTATACCCTCGTCCACTAACAATTTAGAACGCCTTTCCTGAAGAGCAATCGAAACGTAGTCCCA
>JTDE01021123.1:0-64838 GCA_014338405.1 Paragonimus skrjabini miyazakii
AAACCTATCGTAATGGTATACCGACAACAAGATTTGACTTTTGTTGATCTGGCATGCTGACGTATACCTACCGAAGGTTCTCGTGTTTCGGTGACATCCTTCTCAAGGCATGATTGTTCCCACATGACGAGGAAACGTCTACACAATAGCCAATACTCACAGTTAACACACTGGTTGAATGGGAAAGCACCTTCCTCGTGAACGTGCTCCGTTTAACTGATCACGCTTTTCATATTCTTTCTTTTTTCAAAAATAAACTACTTACAAAAAGCTATTTATGCTAAAGAAGTTGACCGTACCAGCTATCGGATTCCACCTTTATGGTTGTTCTAATGGTTAATTTGCTCACCTGGAAAATGTATCCAGTTTGTTTGGAAATATGTTGAAGTTGCATGGATGATTGAAACTTTTAAGTTGAAATTCCAAAATTTTGTAGGAATTTTCCGATTCCCAACTTTAGCGCTATCTCTGTGGCAGGTTACAAACTGTTTGAAACCATTTACGTTTATTTCCAATTGCATGCGGTTGAGCAGATACTTCGAATACGGACTGAACATGAGTTGTGTTAAACGTCTCAGACGTTAACCACATATCAGTGATCCACAGAACCCGTGTCAACTGGTTCTCCGTTTTGGGTTGGTACTAGATTGAACGGGTTACGGGCTTTGAACTTAACTGGTTGCCTTCTTAAGTAAGGAAATAAGCGTTTATTGGTTCTGTGCGGAAGTTACAACAAACGCTTGTTGAACTATTTTACGACACAAACTGCTGTTTTGCCAATACACCATACAAGGGATATTCGTTCACATTGTCACAATGCACAAAACTATCGGTCAGTCTTCAAAACGTCAACATCAACAAACTTACTTGTTACCGGGCTTCCGGGAATGGCTGCTATCGAGAAAGCCGCTGTAGTTTGCATAATCAGGAATATGCAGACCTTTCACTAACAAGCGGTTTGTTATATTTCTAAGGTTAGAGGAAAACCCTTTTGCAAAAAATCGGGATTTTAATTGGATTCAAACCAGTGAAAGAACGAGCAATTTTACTTATGATGATTGCTCCATCGTCCGGAAGTTTTGAGATTTCAAGCTCAGATTAGCTTACCCACCTCTCCTTCTGTCTCGCATGTTAGCCACGAAATGATCCAGGTGACTGACTGCATAGCAGGGTTTATCAAGTAGTCCATCTTGAAATCCAGCAACACTATTGTTAGGCCTTAACACTGCGTTTTCATTAACACATTCTCAGTGTTCAACAGTGGTCTAAGTGAACTGCAGAGCGAACTGACTAAGAAAGCCCTCAAGGCAATCAATCTCTTGTAGCGTTTGATGATGTCCACATTACACTGTGACGAGTAGCTACTGAACATACACGTTTTTAGTCTAGGTAGGTATACAAATTTCAGTATGAACAATTCAGGCTCAGTGAGAGATACGGCTCATTCAAATAACTCCACTCAATCGACATACATAGTAGTTTTTCAGAAACTGTCGAACTAGATGAAAACCGGTATCACTGTGGATGTTGTCTAGTTCCAAGGTCATTTGTATTCAGCTGAATAATCATGACCTGTCAGAATTAGTGCGGTGTACACTAAAACGGGCTTGATCTTCAATCAATGGAAATGATGACCCGAAACAGTCAGCGCATAGTTGGTAACAATTATTCTATTCGAAACTGTTCCATCGTATACATTCAGCATACTGTTGGTCACTAACTCTTACATACTGCCCACAATTCGTTTCGATACTAAGTCGAACAAAGCTTTCGTAGCTGTTATTTTGCCTTCTTTCCTTCAGCGAGGATGTTTCGGAGGTGTCAGTCATCCCATCAGTTTGCAATCCATCAATTCGATGGGATTAAACAATTTAACGTGCTATTTCTCAAATCGCTTTTAACAGAACGACATACCACAGTCACAAAATCTGTGGAGCCGTCACAGCGCTCAAGGTGAACAGAACAATAATCAGATCAGCTGATCGGAGTGTATGTAAACAGAACCGCGTGTTATGTGCTAAACCGGTCACGTGATGCAGCCGACGTGACATGACGGCGGAACCATTGCCCTAACTTGTACGCGCTCACCCCTCGCTGCGATTTTCGACTCGTCTATGCTGAGCTCTGCATCATACACAGGAGATGCCAAATTTTCACTGACAGTTGAAAAACCTTCGAAGAATACAGTCGACAGTGGATCGAAATTAGTAAGCGTATCGAAGAAACATTAATTGTGCATGCATACAAGAAATCTTTCGCTCGTCTAGGTCGAGTTTAAATCAGCCACGTGCTTCTGATTAACCGAAAACAAATACCCATGGCCCTTGCTATCTAAGCGAGTGTGGGTAAAACTTACGTATGTTATACGAAAAGAAATGACAAGAGTCTCTTGACACCTTTCGAAAAGTTCTGATCCCCCAACTTAACTGCTGTGATAAAAATAGTTGTTTAGTTGAGGATGTCTAAAAGCTTGATTACGTTTGTTTTAGCTCGCATATACGTAAATGATTAAATTAAACCGTGTGGTATGCGGTGAGTTAGTTGAAGTTGATAATAGTTGAGTGTGTAGCAAATTGTGTGAATATGACTTGTAATGTATCAAAGTAACAACCAAAAAAGCAAACAACATCCACGGTGGTTAAAAATAGGAATACGTTTTGTCCGGAACATGCAATGTTATGTCAGCTGCAATCACCATAACCGACATAAGCATGCTTTGAGACTGTTCTACTTCGTTTACTGTGAACGCAAGTTACCTAATTCTGAGACAAATCTCGCCATATATAGGAGCGATCAAGTTACAAACGGTTTCAAACAAACAACCATATTCCTACTGGACGGATATTCCGTTACTGCAACCAGCATTTTTTTCAAAAGCAGCTTGGTTGATTTCGCTAAACTACGCTTTTCAGCTGTTCACAAACTGTGCCAGTAGAACAAACAATTCAGAATGTTTTGAATATGGAGCCCACTTTGTATAAACAAATAGTGCGATGTTCAGAATAGTATTAGAAATTTGCAACTATTTGTCGCAATATCACAATATCAGTTTTTCGCAGTGAAGAGGAAAGCCGTTTTATTCGTTAAGTCTTCACTGGGAATAGACATTACGTGAAACCGTCATCCTGTTCAGTGTGAGAAAGGATAATACAGTATACAAATTGGGGGCTAAGCATTTTTAGTTGAACAGAAATTCACGATACGAAGTAGTTCGAACAGTTAGGAAGGTATATTTTTTTGCACCCCACTGAGCAGCTGGGACACACCGGTCATAGCCATCGTTCAAAGTGTCACCGTCTTTTATCCATCAAAGTGTACTTTTGCCTGTAAGGACATAATTCGTATAGCCACTGATCCTAAAATAATATAAATTAACACTTTGGCTACATAAAAGCGGACACATTTTCAATTCTTCTCATTTTCTACAGATATAAGTATGGTAATCAGCAGCGAATCGGATTGTAAAAACTTGAAAGTCCGTCGAGAGTGGCCGTAATTTTTTAAGCTCAGCTGTTGCGCTTTCTACTAGTGTGAGAATAAATTGCAAACCTGAGCCATGGAACATATCCCTAAGTGGATCAAGCGAGAGGCTAGGCAAACCGCAAGACATCAGATCCTGGCAGAAAACAGGGGGTTTGCACAATCCACTACAAGTAATATTCTGATGACACAACCCTAATATGATCCGATACCTACCTTCGTGTTATGGTCTTGAAGTCGCAAAGTTTTTCTCAGGTTGTTGTTAACTAAAGTTCCAAACGATTGCTATAAGTTTGGAAACAACAGCGTATAGAGTTGTAGCCACAATAACGTTGAAGGAAAGTGTCAAATTTGATATTCTGAACTCTCCAGCTGTTTCATTTGTCTATGTATAGGCAGTCTGCTTGTGGATGTGCAGAAAAAATGTATTCAAACACAACTTATGCAATATCAACCCACTGTCTTCTTTGTTCAAGTTCATGGGGTAGAAAGGATTTTTCTAGTAAATCAAACCTTAGATCTGTTCAGAAAGACTTCTCAGCATCACCCCTCTTCTGTGACGTTTTCGTAGATAACGATCAGAAATATTCCAAGGAAGCCATACTTATCCTAAGTAAAAAACGTCACGAGTTACATTAGGCCGATGACAGCGCTGCAGTCTATGACAACCCACAGTCAACTCCGAAACAGCTAGGCATGTTAGTAGTATTAATTTCCTTGTAGGTATCTGGTTTTGCTTACCAGAATTGCGAAGTACTAGATTAAGTTTGAAGAAAACCCGTGCTTACCTTATTCTTTATGGTGGCGAGTTGCCTTTGCCTACCTGTATCATCTATGACATCGAAAAGATGTTTAGCTGTCGCTCAGAGGAAGGTTATGTAATGCTTGTGTACGTTCTGCTTTCCTGTTTGATTCGGAAATTTGGCCTGTTCGCAATAAAGATGTCAACCGACTTGCTGTGTTTGACCATCGTTGTCTTTGTTAGTTAGCCCACATTAAATGGACTGGTCGCGTTAGCAACACAGCCGTTCGCCGGAGCGTATTCGGGAACGCTCAAGACGCGCGATCAATTAGTCAACTAATCATGTTGCACAGCACTCCGCAGGCCAGCTGAGCACTTACCGTACCGGGGATTATATACTGAGACTGTCAACGGCTGGATAAGACCACATGGTGGTCTAGCAACAACGTGGTCACGAAATATGGAGACCGTGACCACCCTATTGAGCGAAGTGGTTAAGTGTCGCCTGCCCGGCTGGTGCCCTCATGATCACTCAAACAACTGGTTAGAAACGCTTTCCGAGATAACGGTCTGGTGCAGTCAATGGCTTACCTACATCCATACCATTTCTGGTTCTTCCGCTTAATCTTCCTTTTTTAACTTGCAACTTTCTTCGTGACGTTTTCTTCTAAGATATTCCGCCTCAGTGTTCAGGTGAGCGGTGGCCCCAGCCACAACATCTTCTGGTCCGGCTGTTGACCGATATGATGATGATGATGGCTATGATGATGTGTTAGGACTATTACACGTGAGCACTAACCTGTTGACGAATGTGCGTGAGGCGATCGTCAACCTCGGTTCAAGAATTCGGCTAACGTCTTTAGTCCTTTTCCGCATGCAGTGACAGAGAGACGCCGATAGCTGTGCAAAAGTGGGAGATCTCCATACCCATGTTTTCTGTCTGTTTTTATGGCTCTGGAATCTACGGGAGATTTCCACTGAATCTTCACGTCTGGCAGTTGCTGAAGCTAAATGTGTGACTCGCTCGTGCCTAAACATCGGGGTGCTTGGGTTCCTAAATTCTCTTTTAACCAGAAACGCTCGTCCGTAAAAGTTAAGGCAGGGCTTCACTCTTCATCCCAGGCAACTGATGGTGTTATTAACCATTCTGACCAGATTTAGGTCTTGGCACCTTCCAAACCAAACAAAAATGCAGTGATGCTTATGACGATGTGATATTTTGTCAATCGGTTCCAATAGTTTTACACAGTTCTTTTGTATTGACAAACATCAGGCAGATAGTGCACTTTGGAGAAACATTTAGCTACACATTTTTGGTGTCATCTAGGCCGAGTGACCAACTGGTTTTACGAATTTGTTTCATAGTTGTAAAAGGCACATAGGATTGATAATTGATGAATATTCAGTCTTTCTATCTTGAGGCAAACATAGCTTGTTTAAAAACATTTTTCATCCTTATGCGGTGAACTTCAAAGAAGCGGACACACGCTTCGACTTCTTCGCTAAAGCCGGAGGGGCAAACTTATTTACACTCTTTAAGTGTTCTCTAGTTAAACAAATGTTTAATTCAACAGTTTGCGAGGACTCTATCACCACTTCTGCATTATTCGGATACAAACCTTCGTGACTAGTACTCAATTTAGCCTATCGATCCGATGTAGAATAACTACAGCCTTTAATAATACTAACAGGCAAACACTTCCGATGCTATGGATTGAAAAACAGGCGGCTTGCACATCAGTTTTCTAGATATTGTCGCTGTATTTTTAACGTAGTCGACTAAAAAAAGACCCAAACGATATAACTTAAGCGAGATAAACTTATGACCAGAATCCAAAGCGACATAAGGTGCGTTAACACGAGGCAAACTGTGCGAGGATAAATGACTGTGATGGATTATCCAAGGGGTGGAGTGACAGCTAACTGTGTAAACCTCTGGTCAGATGGTGGAATAGAAGTTTGAGGAAGCTGGGAAGAAGTATCCTGAAAGATGTAGTGATCAACTTTTTCTATCATGCGCACAAAACAGAAATGTCTGGGTTTATGGCAATCCAAGCAAAATTTGGACGATCGATTGTTTCACTTAGTACATGATAGTGGTTGGAACGGCCCACCCTGAAATCCGTCTCACGCAGTTTTGCATGCTTTCGAAATGAGGTAACAGTTAAACTAAAATCAGAGGAAAATTTTTAACTGTGTTCGCCTGAGTTTCACATGAGCAGCTTAAAACCTGATTATGCTGGCACACGTAATGTTAATGGGCTAGCTGGTGCTGGATAGACAGTGAAATGTGAGGGGAAGTTTTTGGGTGTCTAGGATCGGTTGCCTGTTACCTTGGTAGAGAGTAATCATGGTTACTGTAATTGAACTAGCGGCTGGTCTGCAAACGTTCTTTATAACTTATAGAAAGGAAGTTGTCTAGGTGAACTGATCACATAATGAACCAGTTCAGAATAGCCCTGTCTAGTTTTATGTTGAAACAGTTGTCAAGTTTTTGACGCCCATTAGTATTACTATTCCTAATACGAAAGTTTTAACCGCTTGCATCAGTTCTTTTTTTCCAAAGTTATCGATGCAACCTGCCATACCAGTTCACACCAACTGAAAGTTCAGTATTTTATTTCCTCGGATGATACAGCACATATATGGATCAAGGTGGATGGCAAACAATGGTATCTGATCTCACACGTTGTTGATGCATTATGTCCTCCCTGATACCAAAATAACTCTGGCGAACGATCTATCCATCTGTAGACAGTGGAGTAGGCTTGCACTAATTGTGTCAATTCAGAGTCCAAAACATTGTAATGAGATGATGGATGGCAGATAAATCTCAACAGTATCACTTTCTAATACTCACTACAATGTATGGGAAAATTTATCCCACCTCACTGCATTCATCGTCCAAGGCTTATAATTTGTAGAAGAGCTCGTTATAGGCGTTGATCACTACTTAACTGGACTGTTCTCAAATATCTACAAATCTCAGAGAAAACATAGATTCAATTTGTCACGCAGACAGAGTGAGTTCTGTCCAACTGATTGCCCACATGATCAGACTTTTAACCATGATGATAAGAAAAAATGATCGTCGCATTCAAGTGAGCTTAACTCCCGCATTCCTACAGGAGTTTTAGCTAGATGCTTTTGAAAAGAATCAATAGATTTAAACTTTTCTTTAGTGGTATCACATGTTTTTCCCTACCGTTCAAGGATTTTGAACTCCAGTCACGACGATATTGTCGACCACTGTACCATTTCGTTGCATTATGATAACTGAATTTTCATGTTACAGAGCTCATCTATCTCCGCTTAATTGCATCAGTAGTGAACACATTTATTATCAGTTGATTTTAACAGATATTCTTATGACTTAGTCTCCTGGATCAGACTGATAAAATCGTATCATATCAATGGATTTCGAACGGACTTACAGGAAGTCAACATATGACTGATTCCAGTGCATGAGAATTGCATACTTAGTGAAATATACCACAAACTAAGATCGTTCGATAGTATGGTTTCTTTTAGAAGGTTAGCTGTTTTTGAAACACATAAATATTCCTGGTGGGATCCTAGAACTAACCGTGAGTAAAGTCTATTTCCATGATCTTGTCATTATTCTTGTCCTACTAAGCCGCGTTCACTTCATTCGCAATTCATGTTAGTGCAATACCCCATACCTAAGAAGAGTGTTACGGAAGAAACCCGCTAGCTTTTCTCGCAGAATTTCTTGACACATGTTTTTATATTAAAACTTAAACGCCGTTTGCAGCTAACCGCAGTTTATTCATTTTTTAAAAAATTTTGTTCATTCATTATTGATTAACTTTTTATCATATTCGGTTTGATTAGCCATATTGATTTTGGTAGATCATTCTGCATGTTTGATCCATACGAAGTATGTGTAAGTAAGCTGGTCCATTTGATTTGAGGAACAAAATATTTATGTTCGATAAAACCTCCATCGTATAATCATTTTTCGAAGTGGTTAACGGAAGGTATCAAATGAACAATACCAACACGGATTGGCCATCATCCGTAAGCACTAGAGATTGCCTTCCGTTATCGTAAAATTAAACTGGAAAACTATTCTAGCAGCTTTTGCAGGGTTATCTTTTTCCAATAAACTTCATGTAAACCAGCGAAATAAGAGGAATATTCGTCTGGTTTCCCACATCGGTGAACATCATAATATTAGCAGAATACTTAGAAACTTGAAAAAGCTGAACACTATCTATATCTAGGAAATACGATGTGGAACTTTAAAGAGTACAACGATATGAAGTATGATGCAGTCACAGTGTGGAAATCATAAAGCATGTGCACCGCAACACACAGTAAACAATAGTCAGTCGAAAGGTTTTCAAGAACTCAAATGCCAGAAGACAACTTTATATTCTGAGTGTGGTAATCAGATACGCACCTGGGTTTTTCCATCAGTGGCATTGCCACAACATCTAGAAGTCGAGTGTGCATTACGTGTAAAACAGGTGGTTCACTGAACGTCGTAGCCTTATTTGGTTATCTCTGTGATGATGGCTTCGATCAAGTTAACAGTTTTTTTCAACTGTTATCTTTAAAGACTGTTCACATTAAGCATATGCTTGAGTCATCAATGATATGGATAGGTTTTTGACAAATCGTTCCATTCTGAGTACCCTGCTATAATCTGATAGAAGACATTGTTTCAACTTACGTCACTGGACGCTGCTGCGTTAGCTTTCAGTAGAATATCTCTGTCATAAACCGGTGAAAAACTGACCCGAATACGAGGACGCATTCCATAATGAAATGTCACAAATGTGATCGTCCAAAGCTCATTTATAAATTCAACTCTTTCAAATATGGTAGATAGGCTGAAACACTTCATAACTACCTGTTCCGAGTTCTTGCTGAAGATAACGCTACCCTGTTTTCCAGTTTCAAGAAAATAACCTGGTAGGAATGAGTGGTAACATTTTGTCATTATTAACGTTTCACTTTTACTGAAAATCATTGTTTAATAATCCAACGGTGCATACATAGATTGTTACTCGGTTGCACCATTTGCATAGTTACAAACTTCGTTATCATTCGCGTTCACATAGAAAAAACGTAGCAGATTTTGCGGCATCAATTACTGTTAACTTCGTAATTGTTGTGTACTCATCATGTCAGTATGTGTCCCGCACTCGGGCTAAGACTTAATCTGTTTTCTGACTGGTCACGCCTTCAATGATCAACTGCTACTACGAGCGAAGTTGAATGATATGCGTTAATCCCGGAACTTAATAATCTTGTAACGGTTAATGCCGATTGCACTTAAATAGGAAGACAACAGTCACAAAAAACGTGGAGGTGGCCAGTAAGTCCGGAAATTAGTTATAACATATGTAAAGACGGCTGAGTTCGTGCTGTTGTGGAGGTCAATATCGTACTGGTGATTTATCAAACTTCTCCACCAAAGACAGAAGTGAAAGAGCTTGCAAGAGTCTATTCATCTTTCGGTGACTAGTCACTTCATGTATCTGGTTGATTTTGAATAGACAGAGAAAACAATTGAGTGGGTAGGGTATTGATTACTTAGTTAGAATGGAAGTCATAGTTCATTAGCCCAGTGACAACTGGAGTATTCTATTGATATGCCTGTGTCCGTATCATTTATATCGAGCAGCAGACTGCATTTGTTCATGGCTGAGCTCTTATTATAAATCACCATACAGCTTTCTAAACTCAATACATATGGAGATGCGATAATTAATGTCCGGAAAGCAACCAAGTCACTTGAAGAAGTTACACTGGCAATAGTGATGCTAGCTAGTAAAAACAGATTGTGCAAGATTGGTGTGATTAACGTTAAATTATTTAGGCTAAAAGTGGAAAATGAGAAAATGCGTAAACTCAGATACGCTAGATGTGAACACAACAGACAGATGATGTCAAATTAAGCTTCTAAGTTGCCTAATTTTTCAACTCGGAAAATTTATCAAAAGAATAATTAGTACATCTTTATTAGTGCATTCAAAAAACCATTGTGGCGGCCAGGGAAACATAACTCGATCTTTTGTTATTCAGGTGAGACCCAACTGTGAAAAGTCAGGGCTTCGGCTGGATTCGAACCAGCGACAGAAACACCATGCCTCAACGCAGCAAGCGCTCTACCAGCTGAGCTACGAAGCCACGCCAGAAGTTCGGAAATTTCACATTTGGACTCGGTTACTCACCCGTCCCACTGTCTCAAATGGAATCCACCAAATGATCCAGGGGATCGACTGCCTAGGCAGGATTTCTCAAACAGTTCACGCTGTAATCCATCAACGCCACCGTTGAGCCTAGAATTTGTATTACTAATAAGTAGTGTGGCAGATTTATGAATTTAGATGAGGCCCAACTGTGAAAAGTCAGGGCTTTGGCTGGATTCTAACCGGCGACAGAAACACCATGCCTCAACGCGGCAAGCGCTCTACCAGCTACTACTATTCAGCATCCAAGGATTTCAAGTTTGAGTAGTCAAGACAGCACAGTACGTCAAAAGTAAACCCAAAATGACAATACGTAAACGAATATGGAACAGTGTAGTTATTTCGCGATATTAGGCATCCGAATACAGTGTTCTCGAACACTTTTGTCGCCACAGACATATGCGCAACTGGTGAAACTTTGGATTTGCCCTTCCTTGGTACTGATTTGATGCTGACAATCCCAGTACAAGTCATGTCCCGCTGTCTGGTACACTCAGCAAAGGGCACAATCAAAATATTAACACACTGAGAATAACTGGAGAAAGGTCATCTGATCCGCTGACATTTAAGTGCATCATGGCTTTATACACATTTATTAGTTCAATAAGGACAGAGGTGTCAACGGAATAAAATGATTCCCAATCAGAGGATAAGGGAAATTTAAGAAAGCTTCCAACATTATGGTCTGTGTGTTTCACGTTGATATACGCTTATCACGGACTCGCGTTTTATCTCTTAAGCCATTAACTGGCTGACAGATGAAACAGTCATAGGATTTTCGGAAACATTAAGACAGCGGTGGAAGGTAATCAGAAGTTTTAGGACGCTGACCTGGTTAACTGACCCCATGTCTTTCACTAATGTAACATCCTATTCTGGACAAACAGTAATCTTCGCATCACTTTTTGTTTGGGAAGTTTGTCAGTATAACCCCAGCTCATTTTCTTTCAGCCTCAACTGATGTTATTTCAGTCGTAGTATCAAATCTGACAGGTTTGAGGATAATGATGACACGCAAAGGATGTTGACAACACTGCAGCATATCCTCACGTCCACCTCTGAATCCGTCCCCTGCTTAGCTAGAGAAACATAAAACAGACAGACTGTCAATCTTGAACATATTCCCGTTGATTGAAGGAAGGCTGGAATAATCTAAAGCATTGAAATGAAGGTCTTCACCAACCACATTATAAAACTGCTCACTTAAGGTCTAGACACTGTATTTAGTGTGTACTGAACAAGAAAGCATACTTTGCGTCGCCCGTTGCGGCCCCATCATTAACATCTCGATCCCAGAGGGGTCCGTCGATTGGAATATGCGAAGGACTGGTCTTTGCGTTACTGAATGCCACTTTGGATCCACCAATCGTGAACTATACTCATAAATTCGATCATTAAAGCTTTTAGGTGCTTCCTGTTTTAACAGCTTCCCATTATTGACACCGGAGATAATTTGATCACAACTACTGTTTATTTTGACTTGAGGATTGAAGGCTGATCATGTGTTTCCTGGAAACAGATAACAGGCCAGTTTTGAGAAATTGAGTCAGAAGGCAACAAGCTGTAGTAGAAAAAGTAATTATAAATTTTGCCTGTTACACAGAAGTACTTCCACCTGTGTATGACTGGTGCGAATCGCATAAACAAACCGAAATTACGTCGGCAACCATTGAGATTAGACGAGTAGTTTGATTTCGCGGTACAACTGTTAGCATTCATGAATTCGATAACGATAAACCAAAAATCTAGGTATCTGTAAATCTCATGGTTAAAACAGCAGTTTGTCTTAGTACAACCTGTTCGTCCGAACATCTGAATGAAGCTAGTGTCACCCATACAATATAATAGATAGAACACCAACGAGAATGAGAATAGCCACATTCACTGCGTCTGAACTTATAACACGAACCAATCAACTGCTGGAGGTGACGGCTGATTTAACCATCTCTACTATTGGAAGGAATCCGTCAGCTCGATGGGATGCCCTAGTACTTCTGCTGTTGAGGAGAATTCGTTTGCGTAGCATTGGCAGGAGAGATAATGGTTTTCTTCCTTCTTCTGCTATTAGTTTCCCTTTCATCCCACGTACTAAGATGACTTTCTTAAGCGACACTGAAATATGTTAAAAAGGTCACAAGTCGTTAGGATTTTACAGTGACATCGAACTAGCCACAATGAACTGCTCTTCACTTTCGATTAACCAGAATGACTCTCCAGTGGTAGTTAAAGCACTGTAGTCTTGTTCGTTAAGCAACACCAGTTCCACTGGAATGGTGGCAGGTAGTTGACCAAGTATCACCACGACGAAGGTGGACCTTATATTACTAAACTCACAGTACTGCCGCGTGAGCGACAGGTCGTTTGCTTTACTGAATGCTTCATGCCATATGCTTGTGTAGGTCTTGTAGAGGAATAGGATTAAAGATTAGAAAGCAGAGGGTGGTGTGGCACTTCTCTTTCAAACTTGCACAGTAGTCAACTTCATGTCATTGTCCCGCCTCATTTTCGAATAACATATTTATTTTTGGGTAGTCTCTAGCTGTACTTACTGGATTCAATGTTGCCTAGGTGTGTTAGTACAGACGTGTTGATAGCATCCAACAGTTCGGTTGATTTCTTTCGATGATAACACTCATTTTAAAGCTATGAGTACATGCACAATGTTACTGCGTTGTCTTGTGTTCAAAGTTTAGAAGAAGGTTGCCTATCATCGACATACACAGATTAAAAAAAACTGTGGCTATGATAGTCGGTGGCATTCAGCCGGCTTTAAGTGGACATGGAACAGCACTGCAGTAAGACTCCAGTTGTGTCATGGTAGAACGTTCAGTAGTTTGGAGCACACACAACTGATAACGCAAAATTACATCGTCAGGAGGAGCTGGTGGAGTAATATTCGTCAAGTACAACCCAAGTAGTTAGAAATAACTAACAAAATATCTGTACCCCCGCTGATAAATTCATACTGATCGCAAAATACTTTGCCAAACCATGGACTCAGCCAGACGAATTCATGAGAAATCTTCATTCTTCTGTGACAACCTATAAACGGAAGGACAGGGTTTGCTCAGCAAAGGTTATCTAAATTGACGCTATAAATGTTACAACATCGGATGGAAAGTATGTCTCACATGCAAGTGACATGCAAATGTTTCAACCGCGTTGTGACGAATGTGCAAATCAAACCGAAATGACCACCTTCGACATCCTGGAGATAAACATATTTCCGCTGTTCAACCGTTTGCTTCAGAAGCTTCGATTATAAACGTTAGACCTCTGCAACCACTTGCTTTAAGATGATGTGCACAAATGCGATCACCTCTCAATAGGTTTTTGCCTTCTGTAGCTAATTCTGTTCGTTGAACTGTGTTTGAAGTAAAGCCTTCAAAATGAACGTAACAGCTTTCTAACTTAGACGTTCATGAAACCCTTTATCACATTAGCCCACCTATCATGAAGGCACCCACACAGTTTTTCAGTGAGCATTGCGTAGACGTGACGCAGTGTGATTGTTCAATACCCACAAATAGCAGGCTTAGACCTAATTACTTACTGACGGTGGCATATACGCATGTGTACACGTCTACTTAGCATAAACAGTCAGTTGCACCCAGCTGGTTAAGCGTTCATGCACCCGCCGGACAAATCAAGCTGGCCTAAATGTTAATACGCTCCCAACTTGTTAAACCGACTGGTATATTGTGAGACACACGGTATACTGTTCGCAGAATTTAGTCGAAAGATTTAACTCGACAGTTAGTCATCACCTACACACGTCATCATCCGCGGATTACATATTACTTTTTCATTGTGAGTTTTCACCTGGTTTTAAGCGCTTTCCGCTGTTTTTGCACACCATAACTATACACGAAAAGCTGACCCATACGTTCTAAGGGAGATGAAATCGTCACTCCTGTCGACTATCCAGGTGTTGTCGTAGGGGAAAGTCGAATCATTTTTACAACGACCTGACGGTAATTATGTAACATTTACCCGCTAGCTAATTACCCAGTCATCTAGACATTCTTCATTAATTCTAACCGTTGAGATTTCACGTCCATTCGTTTCACACTATAATTAGCATGTATTGACTTTCTATTAAGCTTATATCAAATGAGTACGTACAGTAGGCACACTCGTACTGCGCTGATCACACGTCGTGGGCGCTCACCTCAAACACTAGTCGTGGGTGTGTCTGTATAGGTTGCGTACCCATGTAATTGTGTAATGAAACTGGACAGCCTTGTTCTCCTCCACACAATAATGAAAATATTGACTGGACTTTAGATCACCCCAGACGGTCTAGTCACATGTAGATTGAACATCACCCACAACTGGTCGCGGCTGTCGCATTCCTATAGAATTTCCAGTCGACCCCTTTCAAAATGTAATACTAGACTCGAATTCCGCTCTTGATAAAGCAGCCTGTCAGTAGTACGGCTCCTTGCCACGACCGGGACTAGAATTCCGGCCACACTTTCATGAGGCAACCGTGTTGACCATTGAGCCATTGGCCTGACATTGGGCACGACTGAATCATAGTATGTGAACACTCAACCACATTCACCTGTGAGTACTGAACAGGTTGCCAGATCGCCTCGAGAGGAGACACAGTAACTGTCCTGTTAACTCCGACTGATAGTCATATATGTTGGATTGGTGAATAACTTCAACTTGACCGACCAAACCTGTGCCTCCATGTGTTAAAAGTGATGGAAAGTGATCAAAACTCCGCGATTTTGGGTGAACAGTCATCATTGGAAGCTGGATTACAACAAGTAGACAGATAAGTACAAACAAAAATGTACTAGTTCCGGATAGCGAAAAAATGCGTTGTATCCTTAAAAATTTATTAGAATACTGGTCTATGTTCACAAGTTTGTAAGTTGCTAAAGAATAGAGACAGACCTTTGCTTAGGCATTCCTGTCGTTGTGTTGAATGGCTTAGTGGTGTAAGGGAAAGGTGAATGTGAAACAGTAACTGGAAACTTAAGTGAGGCTGTTGATTCCAAACACATTAGCAAATTGCAATGAACAGGAGTGGACAGTACCTACAATTTCTTTCATTTGTGCCCGTGGCTTACAAACGTAGTTTGGTGCGAACCATTTTTCACCGAGCAAGGAAAATATGCACAGCCGATCATCTAAAGTTTGAAGAGGAGCTCTTGAAGAGTGTTCTGCTGGCGATTGGATATCCGGCCAAATTTATTGAAATTCATTGCAAAGAACAAGTGGCTACCCCCAACCACAATAAGTGCTGAAGAAGCAGGTTTTTATCATTCTTCCTTACACGGGTGACCACAATATCACCGATGTAAGCCGAAAGTTGTAATCGGCCATTGATCGCGCATATCCCGCAGTGGAACTGCGCCTGTTGCTTTCCACCCGCAGGATGAATCTCCACTGCCCCGATCGTTCTTTCTCAGAAAACTCTGCTTCTCATATTGTCTACCAGTTCACTTGCAGCTGCTGTGACTCTTACATTGACAGTAACGGACCGAAACTTACGACAAAGGAAGGTGGAGCACATCCCCAAGTGGCTAGTGTAAACAATGACTCAACGCGGGTCAGTATGCCAACACTCGAACAGAAATCCGGCGTCTTTGATGACGAAACACTTATTCTCAACAGGTAATGTGGTTGACCCCGTCACTTCGTTCATGGTCCTATTGCGTAACCGCAACTCCAGGCTGTTGGCATTCTCGGAGGCATTGTTGATCAAGCGTCACGCGCCGGCCCTTTGTTGGCCAAATGTGCTGACGCAGTCAATTTCGTTACCGTGGCAGTGAACCCTGATTACTCCCATGTTGATATTCGTTCATTTCACTGTTTTATCGCCATGCGCTTAACCTATATAACTGAATGTTTTATGTATTCGACTGATGAGAATAAACGAAATACTTGCATCTGACAATGTACGTCTACTTGCCATCTCAATTATCATTAGTCTGCCTAATAAATATTCTTCCAATTTTGTCGATTTTTCCTTATCACACTTAATGAACTATTGCTTCTTAGTCTGAAAATACCATTGCTAAGTAATTCGTCTCTTGATTTTTTGTTACACTCAAAGAAATCACACACTCCTCGTTTGTCACTAATAGTTGTTTCCGCGCTATTTGTGGACAATCTTTCATCTTTGGGTTCACACTGATCGACCTCAGTTATTCGATATTAGATGAAACCTCCTGTTCTGTTACATTTTCTCACGTGACATCATGTGAGTATATAATCACTGAAATACTGACCATACCGTCGCACTTACCAATGCAGACCATTAACCTTGAGGTACCAGGAGTACCTCATGCGATATAATGCTACTTACCACAACCCTGAACTGTGCTACGGACTATCAAACTGGTGATGTGTTTCACTGGACGGAGGTGAAAGCAAACGTTGTTGAAAATGGCTGAATTGTTTGCGTAGAATTAGCAACACTTCTATCGGGATCAAACGATGAGGCATTCTCTAAACCGAGGGGAACATACTCATACAAAAGCGCTGGTTTAATAACGCACTATAGGCAGTGGAAACAGTGCCGGCTATTTCGATTTCTGTATTTCAGTTTTAAGCCACTCTCTGGTGTATAATGACGGTTGTTTGTGAAAAACTTAATCCATTTTATAACGCCATGCAAACTGTTTTTTTTTTGTTATCCTGTTTGGTTGGTTATGCTGAATGAGTGACTTAAGTACACCGGTTCGGCAGAATGTTCCAGCCTCATAAGATATATTGTTAAGTTCGCATCATGATTTGGACCTAAGTGTCATAGAACATAACGTTTGGCTAAATCAGAACATGCGTTGGGCATCATATGCATTCACAGAAGAAGTAGTCTGCCAGCTGGTATGTGAAGTTACTTTGGAAATCACACAGTTCATCGTTTAAAAAGAGCCTCTATGTTGTTTGCCCTTTAGATAACGTACCTGTCAATTGAGGTACTAGCGAATTTTAAGGTTCACCGTTTAAGAAGACTGTTCCTCCCCTAGTTTGGCCTATTCCATGGAACACGATAGGAGATGTGAGTAAGCAAATTAAATTTTAGGAGTTCTGAGCACCTGGAGTTGCTTCAGTGTTTAGCCGGTGGGGCGAATCCTGATTAATGACATGCGGTTCCTGTCAGCGTTAGAAATCCGGCCGGTATTTTTAATCGTAACTATTCCGGACCAAAACACCCTTTCAGCTATCTATTATTAAAATTATACTAGACTCGGCGTAGGAGTTTGGTCAATCAGCAAATCATATATGGTCCAGAATTGATGGTGAGCCATACCATACAGGTGAATTTGTTTACAGTTCTCGCTACACGTGGTTTGTACGAAACATATGAGCGTCTTCTGGGTGTGCACATACATTGGTCACCTGAAAAAAGGGCATCCCTTTTTCAGGAAAAATATTTCTTCCCGTTTACCTTATGACTCTGTTTGCCTCTCTTGTCTCATTCAGTTTTCAAATTGATATTGAATGCTATCCAACGCCGTAACTTGATTGGTTTGTTGTAAATTGATTTTCACATCGAAACGTGGTTATTGTTAAATAGCTCACTTTAATTATAGCCAAATCTGAAATCGATTGTTAGTTTTTCAGTCCAGCACTGGTCTTATGAATATCGCTGGCAACAGGTTGATTAACAATTTATGTACCCCAAAATTATCAAACCAACTATTTTCCTCGTTCAGCTGTTGATAGTTCTATCCAGATCACTCAAATTTTTCGTGAAAGCAGATTGAACATTTCAGTTTGGTGAGAATATGTTGTAGTCGTTGAAATGCTGCAAATTCACATCAAACAATACGACTGATCAGAAATGACTGTTTCACAACTGTAAGGCCACTTAACGTGTTAGCACTTCACCATGTTCATACTAACAGTGTGATATGAATTTAATGGCAAGTTGTTTTTAAGTTGAAATGATGTTCGCCGGATAATCAGGTAAAGATAACGGGGTGTGTAGCATTGAAAAACAAATGTGATTCAGAAGTGGGCGGGAAGTAATTGTACGATCTTCCGGGAAGACGTTGAGCATCGCGTAACAATAAACCAACAATCTCAAATGGTCAAAACAAGATTGTTTTACAACGCCACGGTACTATTGAACAAATGATCAAAGTTAATAATTAGACAACCTCAACAGTTTCGATCGACGGATCGTTTCCGGGAGATAATTACAGTTCGATGCCAAATAGGCTAAAGATGAATTATAAGCTCATAATGTGACATTCATACCCAACAGAGTTCTTTCGAGGAGTCAACAGGTTCAAAAACAACAGGGACGAGCCGAGCTCCAACAAGTGATGCACACACCACTCAAGCAAAGTACAAAAAACGACAAGGGGCTATTCGCACAACTGTCAATTGACCCGATAAAACAGAAGCAACTAGGTCAAGGCCAACTAACGGTCAGAACCATGGACGGTAGAATATAGAGGGATGAACGTTTTGGTATAATTGTGTTGGGTCGGATTTTCACACGACTGTGGCTTTGAAATTCGATACAGTAATCACTTCTTTTCTCTGACGAATGCCTTGAAGAGTGTGGAGGACGCATTTTAGACATTCTATTGAGCGAGATATGGTGCTAGAATTTTACAACCAAACTTCACTGAACCATATAGGAGTTACCACTAATTGCTTATCAGCAGCTTTACGATGAACCGTTGTTCAGGAGGTACCACGTGGAATAACGAATACGCCAAAAAGGCTTTACAAATTGTACATAATCATGAATGTCTTAGTTTTTCTATCGTTTTGAGCTAGCTACGTGATGCGTACTTCGCCCAGTGACACCCCTCACACCGTGGTCGCCAGGTTAAATTGACATAGATGCCTGCTATCAACCATTATCATCCAACAGGTATTCTGATAACTTGATCTAATGTTTGACTGATGTCACTTGGAGTTGGTTTTTGAATTCCACAATAATCAACCAATCGGACCTTAAGATCAATCAGAACAGTGTTCGGCTATCCGCTTAGTAAAAAGAGGACAGCTTTGACAGGATTGTCAAACCAATTCGCTTTATATTACATTTGTACCTCCTTAGTTGAACGCAACTAGGATAAGGTATTCTCAAGTCAACCCCAGAAGTTGCTTTATGAACCTTGGGAGACGAATAGCCCGCGTATACACAATAACAGGTGTATTCCGTTCACTTTTGGACAAAATCATGGACAGGACGAGTTCAAGCAGTCAGATAGCGTAGGGCACTGCACTGTGCACACTGGTGGTCTAAACAATTAGCCCGGGCCAGTGTACACCGACATTAAAAAGGGAATGTCTCTGACAGTCGGCTCGCTTCACCCCTATTTATATTCACACGATTATCACTGTTGATAGGGTTATTGAAGAAGTGGTCAATTACTGAAGAAAAATGACATATGGGGAGATACTAACAGTTCACTTGCTATTTTTGGTCGTGAACGTAGAATATCAGATTACCTAAATTATGGGGGTATCTCGGTCGTTCCTAATCGTTCAATGGGAAAACGAAAATCTGGCCTAATCCGGGCACGCTCATAAGCCATGCATTAGTTTAATTAGGGCTAACTTCCAAAAAATAGGAAGTACAAAATCAATTTATGGCTGTTCTGGATAGAGTAATGCTTGTTCATTGAGAAGACGTCGGTTCACGGTTGTGAACCCTTAGTTTCGTTGTTCATCAGTTGTATATAGCATCTGTCGGCATGACTAACAAAACTAGCATAATGTTCTCCGGTAACGTCGCACATAGCAGAAATGACTATTCTTTACACTTCTCTTGGCTCGGTACATCTTGAGGATGTCCGTCCATTATCGTCTCGTGTTACACTTGTGGTTGCCTTTTAACTCTTGCTTTCACCACGATTTAGACGTTCTCAACTGGATTCAACCTTGGTGAATATAGTGCCAGTTGTAACAGTTGTCCCACATTATGCAACTCTTCAACAAACGCACTTTCAAGATCAGTGTGACACGGTACGTTGTCCCATACCAGCACAATGTCTGGCATAAGCGTACTGTACTTCATCTTTTCAAGCAGGGTTCACAGGCAGCCCCTGCAATTGCTGTTGTTGTATGTTCCTCCGCTCGCCGTATAGCTTATAATCGGTCTGGATGTCATAGCTCCAATCAACTGAACACCACGACCTCGGTTGTTTGTCACAAAGACGAATGCCCTTGATCGTTTCAATTAAAGCTCCAGTGATCTTGCACAGAACAAGCCGTATTCCATTAAATAACCTCAATTTTATGTAGTGAAAGGTTTATCCTTGTATAAAAGTGGTTGAATTTGTATCCGTCAGCTAATCGCAGCGTGGAAGATTTTGTCATTTATAGAATTATTGGTAAGTTCTGTCCCGCGGTTTCTCTTCATACATCATCTTATAGGCTAAAGTACATAGTAAATAAGTTTCTTTTGGTCTGGTTGAAAATAATCAGGAACATACTCGCATTTTCTCTGAAGTTCAAACTTCACACAACCACGCCAACGCTTACTGACTGCTTCATTTTCATATGCTGTTTGCCACAGTTGTTATCCTGCTTAGAGAAGCATCCAATTGGTCCATTGTACTCGACCACAGGTATCCTTTCATGATCTTCCAAGCGCAAAACAGTGAGAGATATCCCTCATGCAAGCTATGGTGTCATCATCACACACACATTACACTATACACAACTACATGTCAAGTAATCTGTTGGACTACGAACATCCCATAAATCGAGGATTGAGAACAATTTTAAAATGTGTAATCTCCTGTAACCTTCAAAATATCGAAAGTAATACATGTGAATTATCTTGCTTGAGATAAATTTGCTCACACCTCAGTGAATAGGTTCGCAAGCTTCATACAACAAAGATTTTAGGTTTTACTCCACTCCCATTTGATTGTAATCTATATGTTTCTTCAAAATTTTCAGCTGAACCCTTTCGAAATGTGTGATGGATTTTCAAGTGTTATTGACTAAGATCTTTTACAGCTTATAGGTAGGCAAACGTTAACTGATCGACTCATATATTGGACAGTAGGCCAGGCACCAGAAACGAAAGTGCTTGTGACGCAACGGTTTCGTAGGTGCGTGCGAATGACAACAATGTAATCCCATCAAGATGTAAACGTGGGATGGTTGAGAAAGCCGAAGTTGTGATCAGTTGTGGATGGAGTATAATTTGTAATATTTCAGTTTAATGATCGTATGAACATGCCTTAATCCAAAAAGAAATTCACACCAACTGTGGATAGTTGGTGAACTGGTTAAATGCAGTAACCGATCACGCAGAAACCGATCACGCGTGGCCTTAGTCTAACTGCCGGTCTTGGCATGGAAATGCGCTAGTGACGAACTCTAACAAGAGCAACGCTGAAGTGTAGGACGAAAGCAGATGGCTAAACTTAGGATGGGACTGCAAAAGCTGTACTCAGTTGTAAATGACATTCAGTTTATAAAAGTCAAACTCACCTGCTACGCACCGGTAATCAGTTGTGAATAAATCTGTATTGTTCTGTACAGAAATCTAACTACGATCGCGTATACAGTATACGTGTACAAAAAGGGATGACGGGTTCAAGACAACAATCATCTGCGATGAACACTGGTAACCGTTCGACCGAAGGGAACCAAAATCATACGTATATCAACAAGACGCCTGTGTAAGTTTGATGGAATAACAGTTATCACTGCCTAAGTTATGGACAGCAGTTACGTTAAAATGAGTGTTGACAGCCAGGTATGTCAAGTGGGTTAGGCGAACGAACTGTTAGTAAAAGATAATGAGTGATCAGTCAGGCTGAGTGGGATGGAAAGATGCAGGTAAAAAGGGATAAGGGTAGGACTATCAGTCTGTCTATTAATATTGTCAGAAGTATATGAGGGATTCATTCAATCGTGCCGGATTAGAATTTTGACATCGTTAGTATTTGTGCAGTTGCATTAAAACTGGAAACTAAAGCGTGGTTCATTCATCATTTTGCACTCCATTAACCAGGATCCCAAATTCTATTTCGGAAAATTTGTGATTCTAAGGCAAATTATCAGACCTTACAAGTGCGTAAAAGAGCATCTGCTCAAATATAAACTGTCTATGTTAATCACATTGATGACGCTATTAGTCTCATCCGTTTAGGTAGTTTTAACTACGTATCTTAAAAGGCAGCGTGTTACAGACTGTAGTCGACGACAGCAAGAGAGGTCGCATTAGGTACGCTAGTCCCGTCAAGTCCATGACCAGCAGCGTGCGCACACATTCACAATTGTCCCACTGGTGTTTTGTAATCGTTCAAAAATTTAATTCCAAATATGCTTCAAAAAAAGACCAGCCGTGTTGATCAAGACCTCTTCATCAAAACTGACCCTTGTGTTTTTAAATTATAAATAACTTTATGGTTTTAATTGGACTCTGCCTCAGTCGTCCAGCTAAAATTATACACCTTGTGATCTGTCTAATCTGACTTCAACTACCAGTTATCAAAATGTCCTTCAGCGTTTACAGTCAACTCTGCGTCTACCGGTGAACCATGCCCTCAAGAGCTGGAATGTTATGAAACAGTTGTATTACGCAATATCTTTTCTATGTATTTAGTATTAGACGTGTCAAATTGGATATCCTTGTGTGTGTCTGCAATGAGTCCGTTATATGTGATAGCGTAACTCTGTCAGTGTTTCATGCGGTTCGTTTTCCACATCTTCCAAATAGTTTCTGAACTTACTGATCATTTGGCTATTCTTTCTTTTCAGCCGTAACGAACATGCAAAAGTAGTCCTCGAATAGAGTGAACACATCTTCCGGACGGTTGACCGACGGGTTCTTCAACTTTCATTTTTAAATGAACTTTGTGAACAGTTTTGCAATTTTATGTAATTTCCATCTTTTACCCTCCATCCCTGAGCATTCAAATTTGACTGATATTGGTTATTTTACTTAGAGTTTATTTAATCCTACTGGATTTTTCATACGGTTTTTTCTTACTACATGGACTTCGTAGTCAATTTCATGATCTCATCAAAGTTTAAACTTGGTTGCCCTGAACTATTTTTACTCATATTAGTGTCCCAAGTTACAGACTCTTTTGCGATCAAGACGATAATGTCAGGAACAGAATCCACAGCAGTCGAATTCAATCACACTAAAACTCCCTTCTCTTCATTAACACCTTCTACTATGCGTCATTCAAATGTCACATCGATACGAAACGATTCATCCAAGTTGACGCGTTCTAAACCAAAGAGAATTTTACCGTCTTTCACGCAATCCAAACCGGAATCTAAGGTATCATCAACTATATCGATTTCACCATGGCAAACAACGCATCCACGAGTCTTCTTTATTGATGGTGAGTTACAAACATGTGTGAGTTATGTTAACAATTTCCATCTTGGTTGTTGGCTCAATCTTTCCCTGAAAAATCGCTTGAATCATTTCGTGCAATTTTTAAACGACAGTCTAACCACGGTAAAAGTCGTCTCATTGTTCATTTTTACTGCAAGTTCATTTCGATGTACTCGATTTCCGTCGGCGTCCATTGGAATTCAGATGGAGCTCAAGCATTTGGCACATTTGAATTCCACTGTATGGTCGTTTGTTTAAACGCATCTGCTTCTGATAAGTGCACACTGAGTGGGCCTCAGTGTGAGTTTACATAAACAATTTCAAACCATTCATGTGATCATGTTGCACAAGTACCGTTCGTAGTGATGAGAACAAAGTGTAAACACAAAGCAGAAAAGTGAGAGAAAAACGGTTCGATATTTTTGAAAGCACAAATCGTATATCTACGCCATACCCATTGTGGTTCCACTCACAAATTAATACGGTTCACAAGTTTGCCACCAACTGAAAAGAAAGTTTATTAATAGAACAGGTAGTCACCTCAATGTCAGCATTCAAACGACCGCGACGGATCGTTCGGTTTGTAGGCTGTAGTGTGGAGAGCTGCGAGGTTTTCAACGCGGTAGGCAATATCTAGAGGCATTATTCAACTAAACAATTCTAGTTTCGCTCGCTCGTGGCAGATCTTCTGACACTTTTCAACAGTTAATAACCTCTTTAAGTAGTACGGTAGGCCTTCTACCAGTAAACCGGGACCACGGCTTGTCAGTCGGATTTTTTTTAAGGAGGCAACCGCACATGCCTAAGTTCTTCGAAGTGCCCTCCGAAGAACCGTCCGGTTGCTCACAAAACTACCCAAACTTATTGGAGGCTGTTATGGGCAAATGAAACGCGAACTAGTCCAATATATAAATCACGAAACAATAATGATTTCGGCGTACATATTGCCAACAGCCTGCAATCTTTTCACAAGTACGTTCCACGTTAAATTCAAGTATATAGTTACTAAGGTCTTCGAACTCCTTGTATATAATTTCGAAAACCGATTTTACCTAAACGAATTTGCAAACTTGAAGAAGCGGAAAATGTCAGCGTAAATCTTATTCGATAGTGGACGGGTTTAGATTTAAGACAGACGACTACACAGTGATGTCGGTAGAGTAGATTATTAATCTAAGCTTTTCTAAAAACGCGAGTTTTGGAAGCGTACTGTAGGTACACCTACGATTACAACAGAAGTTCCGGAACTATGTAAAGCAGTTTTCTAGGTGCTCTTAGTTTGTGTCTTTCTACGCGGTCTTTAGTGCTACAAAAACTTGGCAAGTGTTAATGTTTTTCGTCTATCTAGTCTACTCTGGCCTCTGTGACAGGGTTGTAGATGGTAGGATCAAAGTCAGAATCAAGGTAACCCTCCGGATGGATGTAGTACGTCAGCCTGACAACCAAATCTGTATGACACTGAGTTCCAAATCAAAGCAGTGTATGCTAGACTGCATCCCAATGCACGGCGGATGATGCGCTGTGAGATTCAGCAATTCGGATATCCTCTCAAGACAAACCAGAAGAGAGTTGTATATTCACTAGATCGGCGCAAGCACCAGCTGGCGCTTGTTCTGATGCCACTAAGGCTTCATTTTATGTGGTTTTCGATCATCTTCTGAACCATATCGAACACCCTGGTATTATCATAAAATCCGGGGAATAAAATGCTCAACTTCGCCATCTTTTTCTAGATGAGAAACGACTGAGCGGTTCCGGTTCAAACGCAACGACAATCGTGCTAGCTTGTTGAAACTGTTAAAACGGTATGTGCATTTCGAATACCGAATTTCATCGCACGATTAAACGTTGACTCATGGAGGTCGCGTTGTATATTTCAGTCATACACACAAATCGACCATACGGCAGCCAGTTACAGGTGGCGTTACTTTGTTAAAAATTGTCATGCTTTTTAACGCAACAACTTGGACCCAGAATGTGCTATTATGCATGTCTGTTTTGTTCTCTTATTTGTCCAGAGGGTATTAACTGGTAAAACCTAGGTAAATAACTTGTAATCAAGCGAACAAAATGTAAAAAAAACGACTATATGGAAGCAGTGGTGAATAAATTGCCCCCTTCTACTCGAATGAGTGAACTTACGGGACAATGAGAGCGATGAGCAGCAGCTGTAAAAACCTTCCGCGAAGAAGTTTGCTGTGTAAGACTGTTCGGCTGCGACATAATTCAGTTGCCGTCACGTCGATACACCTTGTGGACACGCGTCGATCGATTTCAACAGGCCAATCAAAATTTGTCCGAAGACCGTGAGATGTACTATCCGGGCAATCGAAATTGCTGGAGTCTTTTTATTCTTGAGTTTGCTAGCCGTTGAGTCAGTGTAAACGGAAAGTGTGAAAAGATAGTTTCCTTATCAGCATCCGGCGGCGCCAACCAATCAGACAAGCTGAGCTGTATGAAAAAGAGTTTAGTCGGTTTCAGCCGAATTACATAGACGACAGAGCTCGATTAATCAGCTGTTGTGTTCATCATGGATGAGAAGTAGTCCTGAAGTATATCCTAATGAAGTGTAACAACGCTCTTCGATTAGTTCTCTTCTGTCCCCCTGTTTTCAAAAATGGTAAGAGTGAGGTTGATACCGGGACTGACAAAGCTCCGTCAGGTTGTTTGGGAAACTAAGCGGGTACTTCTTGGTTTTGCCTATTAATAGTAAGTTTCTGTGACGAACGGCTCTAGACAGAATGATCTCAGTTGTGACGCGCAACATGGCGCTCACCAAAAGGTCAAACAAGTGCACCGGACAGGACATATGCGTGAACCGAACAACAACCGTGAAACATGTCATGGGATGACCAACACAGTGGTCGGTCAAGGTCGAAGCCAAGCTACTGGAGCCAAGCCACTAAAGCTAGTGGCTCTGTTGATTTCATATATAATGCCATATCGACAGTATACAGGACAACTTTTGTCGTGCTTCATCGTTGAGTCTTTCCGTTTTCAGAAAGACGGCAAACAGTTTACGGGACAACTACTGTCCTTAGCCTAATAGTTGCTGAGTCCAAGTTACTTAGTGACGTTACCTCGTCCATTTTCCAAACCTACATGAGGAACACAGGATGATGATGCGATGACCATATTTTTAACCTGCGACTGGTCTTGGAAACGGACGGTTGTGACCATCCTAAATTTAAAGATCGCCTTCAATTCGGTTGCCTGTAATGTTCTGTGGAGGTCTCTTCCTTGAAAAGGAGCGCTGAAAAAGTATATAGATTTTTATGATACCGTACGCTCACTCTGCAAGCAAAGCAGGAGTTTATGGACAACTGAAGACATCCTTGAGGGTGCACTTCAAACATCCGGTAAGCCTGGCTGTAAATTTTTTTCTAGTACACATTTGCTCAAAAGGGAAAATGCAAGTGAAACTAACTTGTTAAAACCTCTAGCGAAAGTATGCAGACCACGCGGATCAAAGTAATTTTTCAGGGTTGCTTTCTGTGGAATGCAGCTCTCATCTTCATAGAGTAACTTGCTTCTTCATGACTAGACAATTCCAATCCCCACGTCCTTTCTGGTAGGCAACTTACTTCAGACCATAGTACGTTTCCCATATGTAAATGAACTTACTTCCCCAGCTTGTAGTATTGCAAACGGGATATCAGCGAGAATAGCAAAGATGCCTCTTCCTTCTGATAACCTGCATTATTTTTGACCGTAAATGTACTACCGGTTGTCGTCGAAAGAAAAGGTATATATCTGTTTTGTTTTGTGGTTCAACAACGTTACCTGTCTGTAACAGAGCTCTGAACAGATTTTTTATGTTCCACCACTGCTGTCTTTTCTAATCAGCCTATATCAGAGGGTTTGATAGTGTAATGGATACGGCCATTCGCCAACGTGTATACCCGGACGTCTCGGATGAGTCATCAATTGATCAACTTAGCACACTGCAAAGTCAACGGTGTTTTGATCACATATTCCTTACACAAACTGGACGTTTAGTATACCGGGCAGTATATACTAAGACCTTCAACGGTTGGGTAAATCGGCGTGGGGGTTGGGCAACGATGTGGTCACGAAGTACGAAGGTTCCGTTGAATAAAATGGGTAGGAGTTACCGGCCCAATTGAGGTTCTTATGATCAACAAAACTGCTGGTTCAATACACCATTCCATAACGCAACTAGTCTCAGTCATCGGCATGTTTGCATGCGCTACATTTTTATTGACTTTTGTCATTTTGAGATTTTTCTTGAGATTTTTCTTGCCATTGTTGTGGTCAATGGAGGCTCGAACCACAGTATCCTCTTTCCGCTTTCATAGTTATTTTAAATTAGCGAACAGATGACCCAGAACTACTGATCACAAACCGGATTCAAGCATTACTATTTTAATCCGTGCAGACCAGTCGGACTGGTTAAATTAACCAAAATGTTCTTAATTTCTCCCAAGGTAAGCTATTTAGTTCACGGATAACCTTTGCAGCTGAGCAAAAGGATGTGAAATTTATCGAGCTGCTTCAGTGGAATCTAATAAGATCAGATGAGCATTATTTTTCCTCCGGCTTTTAGGTTTCACGTTCTCTGTCAACTTTGAGAGGCAACAACGTTGATAATCTGAATCCAAACTGACCTTTCACGTCATCATGAAAATACTTTTAGAGTATCACAGAAATGTCAACAGGATGCTATAGAAAACAAACACATTCTTTCGGGTATTTATTTTGCAATGTAGCTGTCAAGCAATTGTGGGAAAGTCATTACTAATCTGTGTACCTCTAAATTGAATTTCCAGGTAACGGAATGTCAAGCGTGTAGCCTGTTCAGCACACAGCAATAAACCTGACCATCTCCCTAAATATGCCTTAAGACGGTGCCTGCAAAAACCTATTTGGTTTATGAGTTAAGGGTAGGTATGTATTTATTTAGAAGTCATAATATTACCAGGATTTCTGCATGAAAGACTTGCATTTTCGCACATGTTGCCAATACTGTTGATGGCACGACTAACCCAAAACCACGTGATCCGTAACTAGTGCGCTGTGCAGGTAAACATTAAGCCCAGTTTAGTCATATTTCCACTATTTGGTTGACTGTTGGTCAGGTAAACATATAAGGCTACGACTTTTACCACAAGAATCCAAAACAGACTTTTCAGAAATGTCATTGTGTTTATCAGTGACAAAATTATTTCACAATAAATAAGAATGTTTGCACATGAAAACGTGAACCTTCCTTTCGCCACAGTCAAACTAGTGACAGAAACCACATATTCTCATTTGATTTATACTCTATCGGCCAAGTTACGAAACAATGCTGGGTGCCTAGAGTTTTCATACTGGGATTCTATTATCCAATAGTTCTACTTCATTGTCAATGTTCGATAAATTACCCAAGACACCGATAAGACGTGAGTATTCCAAATGAGCATTACAGGAGCAGCCACTGCAACTACCGCGCCTATCTGTCTTTTTTAACTTAACCTTGAAAATACAGAAAACATTTTCATCTTGGGGAGCAAAACAACGTATCATACATTAAACATGTGCGATTACTGACTTTTCTGTGACAAATTATTCTTTTCTGATAGTTTTTTTCAATTCTTAATCTTCGTCCTTAGTTACTGTCAAAATTGTAAACACTTGAAACCCTTTTACACATGCTTTTCGCATTTAAAAAAAATTCTGTTGGCCAGCTTCACCAACTAATTAGAACCAAAGGCAACAAGAGCACGCAGGTCTTTTGCTCGCTTTGTAACGTGAGATATAATACATACAATGATTCCAAATTATTGATGAGTCGACACTGACGATGTACACATGTGCCGATATGTTCGCGCACTCGATGAGTCTTGATAGCCCAATTTAATTATGACAATTACTGGTTAGACGTTATATCAATGGGAACTTCCAGTTTGTATGGTTTAGACTAGAGGTTAGACATAAGGGCAATGGTGCGCTGTGTCCGTCGCACATCGACAGTCTTATAATGAGAACAAATGGCTAAACATCACCGATCACTATTAAGGGAACAACACATACAAGCTAATCGTAATGTTACGACACACCTTTGAGTTGTATCACCATTCTTCGAATGCATTACATCAGATATGTAAGAGATTTACTTAGACGCGTTCAGAAACCTGGTTGTTATGGTTGAGAAAATTCTAATAACTATTTAAAGGAGCCAATTAACTGCCACTCGCATTATGAAATTTTACAATACGGGAAAAGGCTATCGCTGATTTATCGACCGTCTTATAAACAATGTTGCATGATTATTATATAGTTGATTGATTTGACGTACGTTACGGTTAACGGTATTGATTTGGAATCAAAACGCTGATTGATGCACCTTGGACAAAAATATGTTGTGTTCACATTCTCACAATTCCACCGTACGAGTACGAATAAGTCACTAGTTACGATTCGAAATAGTACATTCTGTAAAAAGGACGGAATTTGCCAGAAGTGTTTTTAGTAGCGGATGTCAAGACCTCAGATACAGGTGGTTGTTCCAGATTGAAATTACTTTTAAGTAGTGATTGGAAAACGACATGGGACGTTCATATCCATTTCAATGAATTATGTTAAACAGTAAAATCGTAATGAGAAATATGATTCCAGAGAACTTCACAACTTAGAGGAACCTGAAGCTGTTAATATACATCTGAGCGTGTGTTGGATACTCGAGAAAGAAAAGAAAAATGGGAAGACTTTTCAGTTTCAGAGGGTGGGCAATATAATTACTGTGAAATGTTGAATCAGAATACAATAAGAGGAATAGAAATCTAGCCACTATCTACTGAATAAACAAATGCATTACAACGTAGGACAGACAACAGCTAACCAACTACAACGGATACGCAGTGAGTGTATTTTCGAGCTACTTTGGAGGTTATGGCCAGGAAGCCATTCAAATATTCGATTCTGTGTCCTAAGTATGTGTCAGGTATGCTCTTGAATTCAACTTATGATGATGCAAGTGTAACAAACACTGGTAGGTTTTTCCATACTGAACTTATCGAGGCATTAAATTTGTAGTTCCTTGCAATTCAAGCGACTCGAATGATTTGGCTTTTGTGAGCTATTCGTAGGTTAGATGTTTTGCTAAGCAGAACGAGTTTTCTTAGGTGGCATTAGGGCAGTTGAAGAATCTTGAATATAAAAATAAAATTTTCTCTGACGTATCGCTAAAGCATTGGGAACTGTCACATTTTACACAACCTATGTGAGTAAGGCAGGAAACATATTTTAGTAACCCCTTTTCGTAGCTCTATATTTAACCAGCTCATTAAGAGTAATGCCCTGGACATTCACTTCAAGGTCGGGTGCACTAACGAAATGAATATAACATTGAGACAGTATAAGTGAAAGTCTTCAGAAAACTTGGGGAATAACTCGCGTACCGAGTTGACTTCTTTAGGTACTGGCGCACTGTTGGATGATGGACTAAGGACATACGAGACTATTGCGCCTAATTCACAGTTGTGAGTAGCGGAACCCAGGTTTTCGTTTCCCAGCAAACATTGTACAACCAGAATGATTGAAGTACATGAGTTTATAATAACCCATGTTGAATGAAAGTGGGTTATTTGTGTCCCAGCTGTTTAATACGCTCACGTAGCTCCACACATTCTCACCTTCACTCACATGTTCCACTGTATACCAAGTCATCAGTTAGATCATCTGCTGACGGTAATAACATAGAATTAAGGAACTGTGACATTTCGCTCACCGATGCAATATCGTTACAGCTGAACATCTCTTTTGGAGTTGTAGATGACGTGTGAACGTTTCTGACAAAAGCGATCTTGAAACAACATTGGATTATTTGGGGATTACATATGTCAACACGAAAAGAGAGAAAAATTCCAAGTCCGTGGGAGGTGATAATTTTTCAAAACAACTAAATTCGTTTATTCAGTTATTCGGAGACAACTACTTACCAGTAAATGTTAACAAGCGTTAAACCGTTCACATTCAAGCCAAAACTGTGCTGTTCATTTTCTGGTAGTTAACAGGCTGAATGACTCTGAAATGGAAGGCACACAAACAAACTGCTGTGCAGCTGTGCTTCAGAAAACACAATGAATAATACATTATTTACAATGAGCGACTTCGTAGTACTCACAAACATGAGTGTACATATACAGCGCGAGGAGCTAGTGCCTAAACTGTGAACGGATCCTGAAGAGAGTCTGCAGAAACGAGCAATTTAGAGAATTATGGATTTCTTACTCAGATGGGCTAGCAGCATCAAGCTAATCCCAAGGTGACTACAAGTTTATGGAAAAGGTTTACTCCTAGAATGCAAAGTGATAGATAGACCTACTCATTCATCCGAAGGTCACATCTCGTTAATCAGGAACGGGTGATTTAGCTTGAACTTCAAATACCAGGCAGTTATACGAGCAGAAATGCATCTCACTTTGTATCTGTCAACTCCCATGTTCCACAACCAGCTGTAATATATGATCAATTGTTTGCTCGTGTCGAATACCGTATGTTAGTCGTACTACAAGGCAATTGTATGATAGTGTGCGTGAGCATCATCGTACATTGTTACACACAGGTGCGACTAATGCGATTTCAAGCGTGTTCGTTGCTCACCCGATAGGCTGTAACCATTCTCCCAATAAGATGCCCTTCAGATTGCTTACTGAGTGTCAAGATGTCTATACAAAAAGGTGAGGTCCCAAAATTGGATTGTTGTCTAGACCACTAGTAAACGACTACCTAACCCTTATCCCCGCGCTCAGAAGAGGCTGGTACGGACACAATCTCTGCTGGTCCATAATTAATCAGGCTGACAGTGTGGACTAATAATTACGTAACTCCTAGTAAACAGACGGTTCTCAACCTCTAGTAACAGACTTTCTGACTCAGGCTGGTTACTATTTTCACATTTATTACGTTGGGATTAGCCAAATAACCAAACACAGAAAACAGGTCTTGTTCACTACGTTGCTATTCTCATGACTTCTGTGGATACTTTCGAGCGAATTAACCGATTTCATTTATCCTTATTTGTCCCCGTATCCCAAGTATGTTGTAGTTGGCAGTTCAAACACATTACCGACCTATACTTACGAATGCTTAACGGATGACCTGTTACCTTCTGCTTTGTTCAGGTGCTTACATCTAACCTGCACCACATACCACATTAGAGCTTCCTATTAGACTGGATTAGCTAAAAAGTATATATGAATGCGAGAGTTTGTATCGAATGAGAGCATCTTTCAAGTTTCGAGAGGAAAGCTCCGACAAGTTAATTTTAGAATATAAAACTCACACGAGCGTTTCTTGAATGTACCTATTATCCGTGCAACACAGTATGTCTTGGACACTGCATTTGTCAATCGATTGGAGTTCACAGACAGTAACTGTGTCTCCATTTCGAGACGTTCGGGCAACCTGATCATTACTCACAAGCGAAAGCGGCTGAGCGTTCACATATGATAATTCGGTCGTGCCTAACGTGAGGTCGATGGCACAGTGGTAAACACGGTTGCCTCATAAATAGCATGTCCGTGGTTCAAGTCCTGGTAGTGGCGATGATATGCACTACTGACGAACTCTAATGAGAGCGAAACTCGAATCTAGTGCTTCCTCTGTTCTAAAGGGGTCGACTGGATAGTGTATGGGAATGCGACAGCTGTGATCAATTGTGGGTGATGTTTAATTTATGTGCGAACGAAAATCCTCTACTACTAATCAGTAATGTGTGACTGGCTGATCAACCGTATCGTTTTCAAATGTCACACTGGCTAAAGCTAACCGCTTTCTGTTTTCGTGATCGTCAGTTTAGTAGCTTTCCGAGCTCATAGAAACTCTTTTAGACACATATTTTAACAAAATATCTCAGGGCTTTACCGCAGTTCATTTTCTGAAGTATCCAATACGCACATCTTCGCATCGTGTCTATTAACGGGACTTGCACGCAAATCTTATAAATAACTCGTGCTTTTATACTCCCGCTGGGAATGATAAAGCATACTGAATTTCGGCTTCGTTATAAGAACTTATTTATTATACCCTCTTCCACTGCGTATAATCTAAAATCTTACGTTGTCTTTTAGAATTTTTACCTACCTGTCATCTTGTTTCTTTCTATGAAGACAACTTTTGATTTAGCATAAAGTTAGCATCCGAAAGTATCATAATGAATTTCATGTATTCTTGACATTCGCATTACGTTCCATTCTGTTCATCAGATTTGCTTGAACAAAATATCGGTGCAGCATTCTATGATGCACAAATCTATAACTACTCAAAGTTTGTGTTTCTACCCAAGCAGTCCGTGATTTACGTTGTTGGAAACAAGTGAGTATACTTTCTGACTTTTGTACTGATGGTCACATTAATTGAGCTTGACATTTTTGAAACAACTAGCCGAAAATATCACAAATAAATAACAGTTAATGGACGACGAGTGCGAGATCTCTCTGTTGCCTTTAAAAGAGCACATGAAAACAACAACGTTCCAAATCGATGGCCTGGCGAGTTCACTTTAATTCATACCGACGTTGCATTAAACACTGAGTATGAATATAATAGTTTGTTTCTGCTTTTGGTTACTCTTACTACTCGATGGATTAACAGTTTGATGCAACGCCTGCTTTGTTGCACCTGCAACTAACGTGACCATAACTTACAAATTGACAGGGTCGCACCAAACCCTCATCAAAACTCTAATCAATAGAGCCAGAAACATTTTCACTCAGAACACAATCCAGAGTGAATCGCAGTGAACTAAGCAGGTTTTCGCAGACAACAGAAATCTACCACCACTGATCTTCAGGCTTTCCGGGGAAAGATTTTTCGAACAAATAAGAGTAATGATGGTCCCAAGGCTAAAAGTCTTTCTACAGCTGAAGCGCAAAAGTGATTTGGATATTGCGTTTGAACGACACCGCAAGATAGCTAGATGTCACTTGTTCAAGAACAACCGTTTCTAGATAATAACGTTCCTTGACTATCTAGAATAGTATCGTTACGCATTTGCTCATCATGCGAGCCAAATTGTGGCTAGCACAGGAAAATGTTTTGATAACTACCAACTAGATGCTTAGCGATTTGTCAGTAATACTTGTCTCAGTTTTGAATACCAAGCGTATGATCTGCTTTATGTGGACTGAATAATCGAAAACTTGTGATCTTGTTGGAAAAACATCAACGTCATTACTTGAGTCGGTCATCTTGTCAACTTCATATTGTGGCAGCACACTGGACGCTTTCATTTGTTTCAGTCTACTTCATTATTTTCTTCGAAAATCCACTTTTTTTAAACTTGTAACTGAATTATAACTTTGGTGCTTTTCTCCGCAAATTATGTAAGTGTTAGTTGGAAATAAATATGACGTTTGGAAAAATGTGCAAGTTTGGTGCGCAGTAGCGAAATTAGAAAAGAATAATGATGCTTAAAACACCAGAAAGATCACCTTAAAGTATTCGTCTTTTATTACGTAATCCGGTAGTAATAATCCAGCAATAAGTAAAACATCTTTGAACATGAAATCGAAGAATATGGACGTTTTGTGTAGCTTTCACTGTCATCGCAAATAAATTGGTGTTCTTGCCAACTGATCATGGAGACATTCAAATGTTTGTGATTTTCTGACAATATCTCATTTATTTCATTAAATCACTAAATGTGAACAGTTCACTGTTGGTACTTTACCAGTATGTATTAGAAGATTCGGATGAAATGAACTGAGTATTACGTATGGTAGGTCACATTTTCCACACTAACATAGGCTGTTCACCGATCCCGTATTGAATAGAAAAGGTAAAGTCGAGTTCTGCTCTTCACAGCTCTTATCAATAGTGTGTACTTTTGTCCCGATTGAAACGTGAACTCAGGAAAGCTTGGACGAGCGTCTAAACGTTCACCTCCAGTGATGTCTGTGGTGAGTTCGTGGGTAAAGTGGTTAACATGATTACATTGTGAGAGCTTAAACCAGAGTTCAATTCCTGGGCGTTCCAAGAATACGCGGTACTGACAAGCAGCAATGAGATTGAAGATTGAGTAGAGTACCTCTTTCATAAGAGGCTAGTTGGAAAGAGTTTGTTAATATGATAGCCGCCATCAAACATAAACAACGCATAGACTATAAACATAACCGCTAAATCAAGAACACAAATCTCTTACAAATATACCCAACCCTCCACTTCACTCACTTGATATGCAGCAAGTTATTACGTAGTGAAGTAAATGTGATAAAGGTTACGTAATATTTGATTAACCGATTCTCACGACTATTTATTCTATATTTTCAGGATGACCATTCTTAAGTTGGATTTAGCTACATTCATGTTGCTGGACAGTTTTGTGATCCCTCAACAGACCGGAGGCACTTCAGATTGCGAAGAATCGGTGAGTTCTGACCGGCTATCTGGAAGCAAGCTGACAGGAGTTTAGTTATGTTCACAAGTTGTTTGTTCACTGGCTCGAACTCAGTTGTAGATAATTTGGTTGTCACATCAGAGTCAGCTGAGATTAAAACAACACAAAACTTCAGGTTGGGAGCAATGTGCACTTACGGAACTGAGTGATTAAGCCTCCGGTAACATATCCTTCTGACATAACTGTGCTTTAGGCACACAATACACTCGAGTGGACACGATGTGTGTTATGATGAATGAAGAGATTAGCTTTAACTACTGGGAGAAACAAGTTGTATTTTGAGGTTTATACAAAGCTGGATGATTATATTGAACTTACGAATTGAACAGTATGGACTGTTTGTTGTCTTCACTTGTCTAGGTGTTTCATATTTCACATGGTCATTAAAGTACCTCCAGTCTATAATTTCACTTATTAATGCGATTTTCGAATTGCAAAGAAGCACCGCTTATATAACACTACCACTTCTTGAAATTTCTTTACAACCAATTATCTGTACATCAACAAAACAGTTAAGCGATGTGGTTTTCGTGCATTTCATCTATTAGAACTACCGAGATAGGGTTATGTTAAACTGATAGTCCACTTGGAAAACAGCAGGTGTTTCAATGACAACGACAACCCCAAAATGTAGTAACTTTTTCGTCCGGTTCGTTGTATTGACTGAGGACGCCAATCAACCCTCAAACTCTGGCTTATTTTGAGCGCGGGACACCGGATCATGGATGCCGATATCCCACCTACTAGCTATGCCAATTCGGGTTTATCCACTGATAATTACAGTGTTAGATCTACGGCGTGAACTCAAGCATCTATAAATATGCAAGACATAATTAAACATGAAGACGGTCATGTTCTCTAAAAGGTTTATTATTACAATGAGTTGATGACGGAGCGCTATAGCACCAGCACTCAGATGTTTTAACTTTAAAACGAGTCGGGTGAAGGATTTTATTTACACTAAACGAAACAGGCATCCTAGTAAGAAGGGGAAGATCTATACACTGGATAGAGTCTACGAAGTGTTACCGAGATCTTCATCTCTCAGACCGATTTTTAACAACGATTTGCAATACACTATTTGCTAATTTTTCCAGTGGTTTTATCATTAAGGCACATGAGGCTTTATCGCTTTGCTGTAGTGATGCAGATAAAGATCACAGCTGATTAGAGGTATCTTCATCGGTTCAGACATGGGGAGAAGTTGTTCGAGACTGTGTTGAAATCGGCAGGCGCAACAGATTGGATAGCATGCACAACAGTTAGTCAGTACTCATATATGCTCCTCCGGACACTCTGAAGCGCATTGTTCATTTGAAGCGGACCTTGTAAATGGAGGTGAATGAACTTGCAGTCAAGAATTTGGTACATGGGCGGACAATATTACGCCAATTCTTATATTATTTGCAGAAATTTTATTATAAGACGAGGTGTTTTGAATAACTGCAAACTGTATGTATTGCAGTCTAGCGTCATATAGCTTGGGGCCAATTTGTAGAATTCAAATGGGTTTTCCTGGCCTCTGTGGTGGCTCTTCTCCACTTAATGACACCATTTAGCCGGAAATGATGGTGACGAGTCTACCGAGGTTGAACCGTAGTTTATCAAATGGTACCGTTACCTACGCCACCCTCAGGACCTCCTAGTCAGGTGGAATTTGTTCCATAAAGATGGGTACTGAAGGACTGTTATTTACATTTTTGGCAACGTTTGCAGGTATTTATGGCTGAACATGCAGACACACGAATGTTGACGGAGCAAACGTAGACTCGCTTATCCCGCACTCACTAGACCAAAGTGAACCTCACATTAAAGACAAGAATATGCACGTCTATACAGAATTCTTGCTAACAAGAAACTGTTGCAAATTCACTTAAAAAGGTACTAGCAAAAACAATTACTTACATATGAGAGTTACGATTACCTGTTGGTCTCAACCAATTTGCATCAGTCAAATCATCTGTCCACCTAACATTGGCTGCAACTTACCTAGCCTATGTAAACAACTTATATAAATTGTTCCCCTTATCAAAGTGCTAAAGCATGGTACTATGCTTGAAACGTTACCCCTTATATTCGGGTGACAATAACCACACCAGTATCGTACTCTACTTGACCTTAGAAGCTTCATCTCCTACGTTACCGCACCACGTGTAAACGGCTCGGCTGAAAAAATGCAAGTTTACTGGGGAAATACAGAAATTATCCAAATCGTCCAATACCTGATCACCACGCTTTCTTACCGTACGTTTCTCCGCTGACTTCAATCGAGCAAGCAAGAGGACAAGGAAAGCACCAGCTAAGATAAACAATCCCTCAAAATGTTGTTGGAAGTGAACCACAAACTGTTTTTCAAGGTGCAGTCACGGCGTTTCAAAGAATCGCCTGCAAAATGTGTCTTCAAAAAATCACGGATAACTGACAGGATATTCACCCAAGTTACTTAAAACTTATTTCGTTATCTCCATCTAAAAGAAGGGAAAAATTACTCCAGCATTTCGAGTGGATCAAAGTATTATACACATGAGCGAGGTATAAACTGGGCCCTATCTCTCTCTCTTTCAAAAACGGATGGGTTATAATCCATGGACACAAAACAACCGCACTATCTGAAACTGACGTGAAGGCGATTTGTCAGGAACACAGTGTGAACCACAAACCTCTTTTGATGAACAGGATGACATCTGATTTAGTTACGTGCCAATGCCCATTTCTTCCCTTCGATTCGGTTGGGCGGATGGGTGATATATTAAGTCCATGTCAAATCGACCGTATCATCTCTTATCACAGCATGGGTCCTTGATTATCAGAGCTGCTACCTGCTTGTAGGTAGCCAGGACAAAACTCGGGATAACATGCCTAACAATCTGTCATTATTCGCCGTCGTATGGTGTGACCTAGTGTTCTGTATGTCAGGCATCTTTGTTTGGACTCGCTTGAAGGAAAAATACTTCACCTACGAAAGGCCGTAAAAGTTTCTGTGAGTAAAGTGAAACCATAAAAGGAAGTATGTAGTTTTCGAGTATTGTTTTAAAAATGACCCTCTAATCGGATAGGAGTGAATAGGATTGACGACTATGTTGTTATTTACCCAAACGAAAACCCACTCACATCGAAATATGAATTGTATGCCAGATACAAGCAATTGTTTGTGTGTTGGTTTTGCTTATATAATCAAAGTCGAGATTAATTTGGGTGCACAATAAAGAAAGAATGCACGTGAAAGTCAGATACAAAGGGTTACCATTTGCCCATGGCTACAAGTTATATAGACAAATTACTGGGAGACAGACAGCTGACTTCCAAACTTCCATTACGATTATGAACGTAACCATCTGTAACCAGTCAGTGGTTAAAACAGAAGCAGAAGCAATGAGAAGGAGTAACAAACAAGTGTAGAGATATATTGGAGTATAACAACTTACAAGGACTCATCTTTGGACCTGAAGTAGCTGTGGTAGGAACCATAACCTGTTTTGTATCAGCGTTCTTCTTTAAAGCTGACTGAGGGTGGGAAGAAAAGCTTAACGGTCTACAGATCAAACATTCATTGGCAATAATCTACAAGTTAGTCATGCAATAACGACTGCTTAGTGAGCCGAAGATGTACACTTTTTGCGTAACTTCAAATGAAGAAACCACTTTTAGTCGGCTATAGCTTGTTGGTGTGAATAGCGGATTCCTAGCAAATACTGGTCTTATGGAATTACTGCCAGTGTTCAGAGCGAAAAATATGAATGACACAAGGTTTACTTAGTCTGCAAACCGACACTGGTGGAGTGGGTCTTAACAACCCCGACGTGATGTGGCAACCAGTAGTCAGTCCGCGTTTTTTCATTTATTTCATTACTCAAGTACATGCATCTGTCTTACCATGCAGGAGAAGTATAACTATACCATTCACTCTGATCACACAAACATCACTTGTTCTATTTCTATCACATGATGGTCTAAGTGTAAAACAGACGGTTTATTCCACGCGCTGCCGAGCGCGCATTCCGCCCAGTACAGACTTCAACTCGTATGGTCTTGGTTTACAGTGTCATTCAGCCCTTTTTCAACCTGTTCAGCTAGATTTTTGGCTGACTGGCACGGATGTACTAGCACACCTTAGTCCCAAGCATCAGGACACAAAATCTCCTCTGATAATGAGGCAGCTGTCAGAAAATCGGTGATGGTCAACGCCAAGCTCTGCAAAAATATCTCATAAGTTTTCAGGGAACCCAGAATGGTCAGTGGCTGCATGAGCCGGCGGCCCCGGTCAAAGAATAACACTGCACTGGGAAGTATACACGATTCCAAGGAATAGGACGAACACAGGAATGGAGAAAGTAAATCCACTTGACAAACGATAATACAGAGGACCTATTGAAAGGCAGAAATATGGGAGTCTTACCGATCCAAGCAGTCTGACTTCGGTAGACATCCACTATACTAGTGTCCAATACCACGGCTTTATCACCATAAGCTGTTACTAAACCAGGCCTGAGAAAGGAAGCTGCTGTTGGTACTCGCAGCTCCACGAAGACTGTGCAGGCGAGATTAGGTGGTCTTTTCACCAGAACTTTGATTACGCGGTTGCGTCGGGCGCAACGCATGTCGCCTGTTGTCCAGTACGACGGAAGAACATGAACAAGGTCTTCTGGTTGACTACAGGCCGAGCGGTCACATTATACACCTCAAAACTTCCGCATATTAGTACGTAGAAGGCTACATTGAGTCCGGACGACGAAATTTCCAGGGAGGTAGCGATCTGGACAAAGCAACCAACGACTAGAGAGCGGAAAACTTCCTCAGGACCACGACCGTTCAGCGTATGACAGTGCTTGCTCATCAATGCCGCATGCGCCTCTTTCTTGTTCGTCATCCCCGAACTCTGACCTCGCACCGGGTCGTTACTGTCCCGCATAATGTGACCAAAACAGTGACCCTGGAATACGTCTCTCAAAATTGGATGTTGGCTGAATAGCAGTCTTTTCACTAAAAATTTACACGAAATGAGAGTGATATTAAAGAAGCTTGCGGCGCCCTGACCACATAGACGAATAGAGGTGTAGACTTAGCTGGTTGATCTTCACTTTGCAAGGTGGAGCCATCACCGAACAGACTGACGGACAGCACAAACCGTCAGTGTATATCGAGTGTATATTGACTGTATTGTGGTGATTTTAGCTCAGAACAAGTTTAGATTTGGGCTCTGTGTCAGCAGATATACCCCATGATACGGCTTCAGAAGCATTTTGGTAGTTTCAGCCTGTATCCTTCGAAGTTGCAGTCGGTAACTGATGAAGTTTGGCGTTATTATCGAATCTTACAAAACAAGAATTTGAATAACAGATGCGGTGAATGAATAACGGGAATAGAAACCCCTTCCAATTGAGCCCCAAGTTGCGAACGACATTAACCAATGAAGACACAAACAAAAAACGTCTCCAGATAAGCAGTGTATTTAACCACCAGACGCTTTGCAAATTTACATGAGAAACTGGTCAGTATTTATAGGAAACCATTGAACTTATGGCCACGCGAGCGCGCGAATAGATATTCGAGCCCCACGCCGATACATATCTTAGTAGCGGCGTGAGACGTTTCAGTGTGTATTTCGCGTCAGTTTTACATTTATCTTACCAGTTATACTTTTCTAGGTGAAAAATATACATAGATAGGACACCGTATCGGAATCGATCAGTGAGCGAATAGTGCTCGTGCCAAAGTGGAAAGGCTCCCCAGAACCAGCTGTCATGTTTTGCTTATGGTCACTACAAATGATCATGAGGTTCTCCTTGTGAGTGTTAAACTTTGACCTAGACAGCTCCACTGCATTGGTTACGGCCATATGCTTCACTGAGAGATGGATCGGTTTCTCCACCAGGAGGTTCAGTTTACCGGCCTAAGATAAGCCGCTGACCACAATATTGTTAAGCCAATAACCAAGTTCCTGACGCAGTAAAGCTAATGCATCATCCATTGCCACCATGAACAACAGAGATGATAACGAGTCACTCTGGCGTACACCTTTCTGAGATCGGAGGACAAAGTCTTCAAACGTGGAGGAAGCGTTGTGATAAGGATCACCAGTGAAGTTGGTTAGAAGTGAGGCACCGAAAGCCCGGGCAGATCTGATGGTCGCTTCATGTGAAGTTGGAGCACATGCTTTGATGGCGTTAATCAAAGCCTCGTGGAGACTGGAAGAGGTTCGGCATGAGTTTGGAAGCAATGCACGAAGCAGTGAGTCCTTCTTGAGCGAACAGTCACGTTGTAGAAATGCTGATTTGAGAGTGGGCAATTTCAAACGCATGTTTCAACAATCAGCCATTATCTTACGGACACAATGTATTAACATTGAAAGCATGTGTCTCAGGTCGCTTGGAAGGAATGACTTAGATATTTCAGGGACGGACTTGATGCGAGAGTTTAACGGTTGGACTGGACAACCGTCAGTTACAACGGAGTTGTAGTATATTTTTCAAAGAAATCAGTTTTCATACGCCTCAATTTTTTATGAAACAGCTTTACCGAACCTAGAGCGGTGTTTTCTATACGTTTCAAAATTTAAGGTACCTCACTAACCATCGGGTTGTCCACTGACCAATGCCAAATGCTACATTTTTCTTCATTCGGCAGTATAATATTTGAAAAGCTGCGCGGTTACCTTTCCATATCTGCTTCCCGGTTGTGTAAGTTCTCTCTGCAACAACAGCACGCCGCCAAGTGACCACCGGCCATGTGTAAGGGAAGGCTTGAGAGGCATATATGTTCACTAGTGATTATTCACACGCCATGAAGAAAATGCCTGCATGTAGACCTTGGACAGTTGCCACCAGTTCATCACTGCATATGAAGACCTCGTTCACATACTCAGCTTGGGTTACCGTAGTTTAACAAATCGCTCAGAATGTAACACTTATTTGACTCTACACTCAAAGTCACATTTGTCTGACACTTCTAATACCGCGAAATATGGTTCGGTTTTGTCTGATCATTAAATAATTTCCACATAGTTTACACCGTGGTCCAAAAGGCTGCTTGATGAGAGTTTACCCGTGAATTCAGAGGTTTGTCTCGGCGAGTGTGCACTACGAATAAACACTAACTTGGTAGGGAACACAGAACTCAAGCGACTCTATGTACACGGTGGTTGGAAATACCACCTTTTGTATCGCACTGTTTCGAGAGAGTTTGCTTACGATTTTACGCATTGGCTATGCAACTCTGCAATTTTCTGCTTACATTTTGGGAACGATACACATAACACCACTCACATAAGTACCACATATAGTGACCTTTATTGTACGCTATTAACAAGTTGTAAGCACTTTAGTTTCTGGAACAAATTTGTCACGACAATCGTTCTCTATCCCACGTATCATCATTTTATCTGGACTGTTGCAGTTCAGTTCCTCTCTCTCAATATGTGTAACGTATGTCTATACGAGGACGTACGGACTTTTACTTCTGTTCAGCAATTCAGTCTATCAATAAAGTATGAATAACCCGAAAAAGTCAACCGATTAACATTACTCTGTATCAACACGTTAGATTTTTGTGCAAACACGTGCTCCGTTATAGTGTTGTTTGTGTTTGCTGCCAGGCCATTCTTCAGTCTCACAGCAGTTTTCGGTTCTCATTCTATCTCGATATTGCTGCTATAACTCTCTGTTTACTCTTTCTAATTTGATTTCCAGTGGACCTGCCTTGAAACCACAGAGATAAGTCTGTTGGCTACCATGCCGAACGAGCAAATGGTCTGGTTCTGTTACGTACATTACCTTCAGTATCCCAATCGACCGTCTCAGCATGCACAAAGTGCATGTATGGTACCACAGGTATGTCATTTGGTTTTTGCTTTCAATCAATCCTAACTCCGAGGTTGTTCGGACATATGTGCTTCTAAATTGAAGTTTGTTTCCAGTCAACTGTTGACAACATCTTAGTGAGAAAGAAAGTACTGTCTGAAGTACAGCAACCCTTCATATCAAAACCCTCACTGGGAAATACAACAGAGTTTCTTGCCGATCTTACTTCTTAGGACAAAAGGTATTTTTGTATGTTGAGCCATCATCGATCTAAACGAACTAGAGTGAGCAGGACGATTTCACCACATGAAATACCGAGCGCACACAATGAGTACTGGTACCTGATCAGGTTCGCTCTTCGTTAACGTGTGACGCTCGAATGCGGCTTGTTGTGACAGTTACGCTATCTTCTTACAGTAACGCAAGATCACACTTCATGGTAAATAACTATGACACATACTGGCGATATGAACTAAAAGACAGAAAGCAGGTAATGAATTTAACACTGTATAGCGTTCACTCTCGTGCAAAGACGCCAGTACACTCTGGCTAAGATAGTTCCGTACTGTCCATTGTTAGGGAAGAACAACTTTCTTCACTATAAATAATAAAACATAAGTGGTTCTCACTGATACCTAACTGTCACATACCCGTGAAGAAGAGTAAACCTTGGTCCTGAAGGGAAAATAACTAAAGAAGAAGGGAACTACTAAAAATAACTACGTCTATATTCAAACATACAGCACCAAGGTACTTATAGTTTACAAAAAATACCCAGTACATAAGTTAGAGTAAGGTAGCATCAGCAAGACAGCTTCTGCACAATTTTCACTGCCTCGAGTCATTAAGTGCAATCACTTCACAGACAACTCGGCCAAACAATCTTCGCTCTACTAGGCCTGATCCGCGTCCATCAAACTTAACGTCTCCGGCCACTGACACTTTGAGTCGCGAGGTTTCTTGCCCAGGGGACGAACACAAATTGCAGTGGTCAACCTCATGTTGAACGAATTCATTTCTCAATGCTAGGTCATTATGTGTTTACGTTGCACCCTACACCAGTCGGTTGCAGCGTCAGAAAAGAGTGCTCGATGTGTCAGACGACTAGCTGGCATCCTTAGTACCAAACTTAGTAATTTAAAGCTGTGCAGGTATAAGACATGAAAAAAAGAATTCGATTGACAGTCACTACTGAATGCCCGCTCCCCAATTTCTCATTGTGTGCTCGTTGGTGCCACCCGGTGGGAATGATTGAACGCAGACATCGATGATCAGATACTTAAGTATTGTTCACGTCTTTTGCCAAGTTCCTGCCCAGTTTCACAGTCGTAAACGAATACAGCCCTCATTGTCGTCTCATATACGCGATCCTCAAGCTTCAGAAAGATACTCTTCTGGCTTCAGAAGTGTCTTAGATTATCGGCCACCATCCTGACCTAAGAAGTGTGCACTTCTATTTCATCCCCTAGAACCTCTGCTACCGCTGATGCAGCTTTCTAATGAGGCAGAAATCACGTAACTGTTATCTCAATCCAATAACGTTTAACTAGGAAGACAGCATTGTAATGGCTCTTATATTGAGAAAAAGGAGTAAGCTGAGACTTGTAATACAACGGGTTCGTGTTTATTTTAAAAAGAGCCATATGCTTGTTTCCGTTCTTCGAACCTCCCAAAGATGGTCAGTCATGGTATATTTATTTCCGTTTTTTGGAATAATCACCGATTCGCTGATGTGCCTACATTTGATTTCCGCCTTATTCCTTTATATCCGCCAGACCTGACACCGACTGACACCAGTTACTAAGACAATATGATGCCAAGACTAATTGTTTTCGCATATCTGAATCGTCTTCAGTTTGTCAGAAAAGAGGGGAAAGTCGCTCTCTGCTGAGCCATGATGCAAGCTGGAATTGACAACTGATAAGCGTTATCTCGTTTCTCATAAATGCAAGTGATCATCATTAGGTATCATTGCTCGTACGAAAGGTTTCTTGTACTTTATTTATCCATATTATTGTGTGTTAAACCGGCTTCGAAGTAATTGATGCAATCATCCACATTTGGCGATTGGTTCTTATTCATTAAGCAGAGTAATTTTCTAAGGTCACTTCTGTTTCAATATTCCAATGATCTACTAGCATTCTTGCTTGCAGTTTTTCTTGGCCTCAACAGCGATCATCACATAAGGTGTTTTATATTCAAGTGCCTTTTCACTGCAAACCAAACTAAACTAGCGACTTCGTGTTTGGTTAATCAAAATCATTTTACTCGACTTGGAATGATGAATTTACTAAGTCAGTCTTCTGTATGACCTTTTGAATAAGTAGTTTCTCATTTCGGGTTAGATATCCCGATAGGGTAATTTACCAAGCTGAATAAGGGGAGATGAATACTAAACACAGCACGATAATAATCGGTTAATGTCTTAACAAACCTAGTCTCACTTGTTGGATAAACATTGTTTCTGGATCTGGTGTATCGAGATGCACTGAACAATTTGATCCAAGGGAGTACTTCTCATTAGCATGTATTATCCAAGTCGGAAGCATTATGTTTCTATAATCAGTCTTAAGTTCCATGATGCTGTTGTGACGTTAGATAGTAACTGTTTGCTTGACACAGGGGTGAGTGATTGACATTAGGTATACACAGTTATATATTTTGCGAACATACAGTAGTGTGGTTGTTTGCACAGTTTGCACATGAGATGGCCAACAATTCCTTAGTTTAAATATATCACCTGTCAGTGTCGATCAACATTCTACTGTTACGGTTTGGAGGTTTTTCGTCCTGAAGCGGTGCCACATTGACATTAATTTGACTGCTGCCAAATTGGATATTGAGCGATCCTTTTGAGATGTGGCAGTCGATGACTGGCAGTTGCAGAGAGAGAGTCAAAACTGAAATGTATTTCTGTAGTCCATCATTTATCTAATTCCGTACGCTTAGTTATGTACATTGGTAATGAAATTATGTTATTTACTTATCTGTTCACTGAACACAGACCTTCGGCTTACGTTAGAGGTTGCATCTGTCAACTGATCGTAACCTTCGGAGCATTTTTCGAACTAGCGCTTACTAGAACATTTACACCGGGGGGTACTTCCGTACTTTAGAGGCAAATCATCCATCTTAATTATACCTTCCCTTACCACGCATCAGCTCTTCAGGTAAATGTCAGGTTCCCGGGTTTTTACAGAGTAAATGGGGTGTAGCATTCCTAGAAGCTCGTCAGTCAACTTGTGATATAATTCGTTCGACACTTCAGAAAAAGCTGAAATTTCAACCAAAAAATGCACAAGGATGGATCAACTCAGTAATCAGATTTTTGCATGAACAATGTAAAGTATCATTTGATTAATCCATCGGTAGCTGATAGTATGGACCCCCATTTGCAAAATGTTATTTCTCACTGTTTAAAGGATTTTTCTGAATCAGCAGAGACATTAAAATACATGTCGATGCTGTTTTCGACTGGCGCTGATTTCATTTGTACGAAGGTTCCTCCTAGTAGGTAGCTGAATTTTTATACCGTTTTATCCCTGATCAAAACTGTGTTATGAGTGTTCTACTTGATTATCTGTTCTGTTACTGTGTACGGAAAACACTGGGATTAAGATTCAAGGAAATTCTTGTAGACAAATAGATGAAGTGACTATGGGCAGCCTGCTAGGTCTAACCTAAGCTAATATCTTTGTGAGGATGAATGAACAGTAAGTCACAGGTAATAGTACAAAAGGCGTATTACATAAGCGGCATATTGTTAATATTTTAATTCGTACGAATATGGATTGTTTTGGTTTGTTTTTAGTCTTCTTCCTGAACCCACTTCTGTGTTAAGAAACGGGAGAAAACGTCAGTTTACCATTCTTAGAAGCACTCATTAGTAAGCTGGTCAGATAGGTGGAACCATACAACGATCGACCCGTCGTAAAGCAACATGGGACGGGCAATATCTTTAGTTCTCCAGGTTTGTCATGATAGCATGAAAAGCATGATTAAGTGAAGATTCTTTTCACACGGCCAGGCCTATTTGCACTCCTGACAGACTGCAAACGGAACGAGAGATGTTAGGAGAAACGTTACTAGCAAATGGATGTTTCGAAAAATTCACGAAAGTTCACAACACGATAAACAAGTGCAATGAGCAGATGTTATCAAGTGATTACGTTTGTAATAGGCATGTCACTTTCATCAGGTGATTCACATACACGGTTTACCGCATGAACGTTACAGTCCTGAGTTCTCATGGATATCAAATGAGCGCCTGCAAGGGACTGGTGCCAAACTGGGCAGAAATGTGAGTATGGAGTGATTCTGTTAGGTGTTTACGAGGGTTGTGAACTTATTTTTCTCCGAACATTCGTCAAATGTATGCCTAGTAGCCGACAAGGCTTTCTTCGGCAGTTTATGGCATTGCAGTAAAGTGAATTCGCATTCTATGTTGTGCAGACCTCACTAAAACTGAATCGAATCCCATCCTCACCTTCATTTTTGAACTAGCGGAAATTTTATGTTTATGTTACAGAATCCGTCTGATTTCAGTTCATAAACACAGCTGTTAAGTTTCATTGATCAAAACCTGTTCGTGAGGATCAATTTGCAGTGGCTAGAGTTTGTACGTCCATTTATGAAATGGTCATGCATTCACATGTGATAATTCATACTGGCGCCATGTGCACAGAAGCCCATTTACTTGTAAAATGTGCGTAAGTTGCGTGCGGATGTTTGTTATTGCAGACATTAAAAGCAACTCATCATCGTTTTGTTAAGCCTTTGTGTTTCATTGCATGTTTAAGACAGCTCTGTTTTTATCCTCGAAGACCCATATAAATGTAGGCAGATAACCAACACATGACCGCTGTCTAACTTCTCAAAAACAACGTGTTCTTCGATGTTGAATGTCCAAACCCTCCGTTATTAGTGAAGCTAGATTGATTTATTCTCAGTCATTATTTATTTACAAAGGATCATTGTTGATAAGCGGTCCCCCACTGCCGCAATTGTGCATATCACTTCCTCTGTGTCAAGCAACCTTGTCCGACATACCGATCACTAGGTAAGCCTGACGTTCACTCTTAGGCTCTAATGAATACCAATGAGCGCTGATGGACTGATACCTAGAAATGACAGTTTGATCGCACACAATATGGGATCTGAAGGGCAGTGATCAAGACGGTGAACTCGAGAAAGATCAGTGGTCAAATGCCAGTTGAGACAAGAATCGGTAATATTGCAGAGCTCAAACAAGGACGTAACATCATAGACTAGTAAACATTTTCTAAAGGGAGTTTTTGAAAGTAGAAGCTGTTTAGTAAAGTTGTGATCAAGTCGGGGTCGGCCTTCTGTTTACATAAGATTAGTTTGACCGAAAATGTCCTTAGATGACCAGCTAACTAATTCATCACTGTTATAAACTAACAAAGCAGGCGTTAAACTACTACTGCCATATTGAGTCAAATATATTGTTTTTTAGTCAAAAGCCGTGCTATTTTGTTTGGGAAGACAGGCCACCTTCTAACTTTCTGCGTATGGTACTGACATCCCTGGTCCAGAACTGCACGTGTTACGTGTGACCTTGAACACACGCGGCTTTTTTGTTTGTGGTCTGGTCTGACTTCTTTGCTTATAGGTATGCTTTGAACTATTGCTTCCGTCGTACCACACACTATTGTGCGTCGTTGTTTCATACCCTCACGAATGTCTCATCTATGGACACTTTGGAAACCAAGCTTTTACCTCACCAGGGCCTCCTGAAACGATAGCGATTACCTTGCATTGTCTGGGATCCGGAGGCCACGAGTACCATAAGTACTCATCTGTGGTTGCACACAGACCGTACGTGACTTGTATCTGCTTTATAATTGTGAACTAGGTATTGACCTAGTTGCAAGCCAGATGAAGAACGTACTAGTTCTTCAGATACGTTTTCTGCTGCAGTTTATTGGGCTGGATGCATTAAAAACAAACATTGTGGTTCGACTGAAAATTGCCCAGTAAGTGGGCTCAACCACTGATGGACCTTATGCTACTGGTCTTGAATTCGACTGGGTACAAGATAATGAGGTACGTTGTCTGTACGCACCAATACTGGAAGAATAGCTCGAATTTGAGCACTCACATATTGTAGCGAAAAGGCGTTCAGTAAAGCACAATCTTTATTGCCCAACTCGCTAGTTCACATGCTTCGCGCGCGCTCGCGTTTATGAGTCAGCACTCCAATCCACAACACCCCCAGGTTTCCGCTCACGCGTCGTGTGCACTTCTACCCAGTTTAGGTGTGTGATCGGTGCCTTCTACCCGGGGGTTTTCTGCCTGCTATTCCTCGTCCGTTGATCCGATTTCGTTGAGCGATAGCTTGTCCTATCGCCCGTTCTGTTATCCGTCTATCTACTTTAGGCTTTGAACGTACTCTACAGCCGTGTCGAGATATTCCTGACAGTGTTGGAATAATCACGCCTTCAATTTGGTCATTCATTCTATTTCGGCTGCCACGTCTCGCCCGTTGGTCTGATCCGGTCGAGCGATGACACATCCGGTCGCCCACGCCGTTCTCCATCCACTCACTGTGGGTTTTTGAACGCACCTCCCCCTGTGTTGGGGTATTCCGCCGAGTTGGAATGCTCGCACTTCCTGCCTGACAGTCCCCCACAATATGAATAGCCCTTACGGTAGCGACTATTTATTATCTTTGGCAAGTTTCAAAATCGTTTGTCTGAATGAGGCTAGTCATGTCAATAGCACTCATCTTCGTAAAAGTACTGATCGTTCAACCGCGGGGGACAGCGTCCACGATTTCCACAAGACTGTCACCTTGTAGTGTAATCGGTACGAGGTGTTCTTCAGAAGTAATCAAACGGGTGCGCACAAAATCTTCGATTATGAAACGTGGCAATATGTCACCAAGACGTGACACATTGGTGGATGTCGATGGAAACTCGCACATAACTGCACCACACTTCAACGCTTTTTCACCGTCTAATCTCACATAAACGAGGGACTAACAAAAGCGTATCCGCTATTTACTAAAGGACAGCTGAGTTTACCTCCTAGCGTTTAAATGGTTCTTTGGGTGGATTGTGTGGCGTAGCCGTTCCCTGTCAAACTGCCCGTAATTTTTCAGTGATGCATGTTTACAGTACATGCAGTCGAGTGTCATATGAGACTTTGTTTTATCCCAGTGGACCTAGAGTTTGAACAGACTTCTCATCAGCAGTATATAGTTGTACAGTTTGTTTCATGTTTCAATTCGCCGATTTTCTAACTGTTCGTGATGTCATACTAATAGCAATCTGATGGTCAAATACAATTCATTATTTGAGCATTGTCTTATCTTAAACGGATAGATTTTGAGTGATTAATATGTTTATAGGGGTACTAGACTTAAAAGACAGTATCCCTGTTCGTGAAAATTTGCACTCCTAAAGAAATGCAACGGGTTTTCATAATATTTCATTATCTTTTTGAAGTGCTTGCATGAATACGTGACTGAAGATAATGACTATCATAAGTATGTTAACACATCTCAATAGCCGTAGTACTTGTCTTCTTGTCTTGCTTGTTGGACAGACTGAGAACTTGGCAGAACCGTTAGTTCAGTGGGAAAACCTTCATTTCAACTCAATGGATCCTCATCACACGGCAAGCATTTTGAACGCAGCAGATGGGTTTACTTATATCTCAGGCTTTGCACCTGATCATGTACGGATTTTCCGAGCCCATATGCCCGATTGGAATGGTCATATCAACTGGACCGGGGCCCTTGTAACTGATCGGAGTCGGGTCTACATTTCCGGTGAGCAATTCGTCATGTTCATAATCTCTTGCTATTCATCCTTTCTTCTGTTACTTAGATTGTGCCACTATTTTCGGATTATCTAAACGACGGAACTTTGGGATAACAATTCAATCTTGTTTGTGAGCCCAATAGGACACTAAGTTATATCACGTGATTACCATTTTGTACATAAATTTAAATTTACAAAGTGGAAAGTACAAATCGGGAAAAAATCACATTTGTGGCTTATAGTTGTCACGTTAAAACTGTCACCAGCTGAAAGTGACCAACGTCAGATAAGTAGGGGAGCAAAGGAGCGTCGGAAAATCATCAACTCATGGTGACAAGCTAGGTCAACTTTTAGTGTGCTGTGGTTGCCTCTGGCTCACTCACAGTAGAAGGCACAGTCTCATTCGGTGGTTACAGATGGACTGGTTGGGAAGTTCGATAACACACCTCATCAGCAAGTATATGACAGACACTGCAAGATTACTAGTCGCCCTTCCACCGCAACCCTCTCAGAATGTTATGTCAGTTTACTTCATTGTTTGAAGTTGATCATTCTACGGAACAAAGTATTTTAATTTCTAATCTTTAATCCATTTACCCTAAGAAATCACAACCGATTTTGTTCCCGGACCAACACAGAGACAAACTCACAATTAATGATATTCCCATCCTGTAATCTGTGAAAGATAAGTACAAGAATTACTTGATCGGTATGTTCAACCTTCATGTCCCTCAATGTCGTCTGCCACCCACACTGTTTCAAACGGCTAAATAAAAAAAACTTTTTGCTCTCAAATCTCCGACGTACTATTACGGTGGTTTCCCTCATTTAAGAGTCCAGACTTCCCGTTTAACATCCACGAGTGCATCAGGACCGATGTTTTGTGATTAAGGACACAGTTTTTCATCATACTTCGAGTCAAGAATACTTGTCATCAAAATGCTAATTTTTTTTCGTTAGGCGGTAAAAATCGTGCGATTTAAGGTGTAATGTTTTGTTTAGTAACGGGTGACAAGTGAGGTTATGGTCGGTTGAAGATAACATAAATTTCATACCTGCAGTTGAATTAGCTTGCCATGTGAAAAAAATGTACTCTCACACGACTGATAAAAATAATTAAGCCACAATACAAACCGGGCCATTGGTTCAGGAAACAGGACAGTATACAGTGCTCAACAAAACTAGTCAGCGGGACTTATCGGTTACCTGGAACTGACTAGTCATAACATGTATGTAGCTGTCGATTTCCATTCACTCTATCACCACTTAATTGGGTAGCTTGAATACCTTTGCTGATGTCCCCTATATCTTGACTTATCATTTGAGCCATTTAGGCTACGTGAGATACGGTACAACACATGATTTTACACGTAAGGTTACTGAGATAAATCAATTTTCGTTCGATCGGTTTCGCCATGTTTTCGATACACGCCGAGAAATAAGTACACATACAAAAGTGCACGGAGTGGAGATGAATGCACTGCGCACATCATCGCTGGTATGCTTCAGCTAAGTGATGCCAACAAACCTTATCCCTTTTTGTTCATGAGTGTAATTAATGGCGCATATAATCTAGCACGCAGATCAAATCTCAGTGTCACTTGCACGACTGCGTAACTCTTCTTAATAGCTATAGGACGATGTGCTGCGTTGGATTTCTTCCATTCCTATCCAGTAAAATAAATGAAAGTCACGTGTTCCTCATGTGATTATATGTCGAATTGTCACCCAGTTGTGAAATGATAACACATTTCGAACGATTTGCTTTACAGCTTTTGATAGATGACAACAAATATGCAATAGACATCTTATCCTGACATATAGTTATATGAGCAGTTGTGTCCTGAACTGTCACTCGTCCACGTATATTCTTGAATGTTAAACGGCCATGTAGACGCCAAAAACGTCAAAGGACTTGCCCAGCCGCACAAAACTCATACATGTCGAACAATGATAGTGATTAGTAAGCTGAAGGCTTTAAATGGCGGAACTAGTGTAGTACACATAGTGATGTTAAAAATCTTCCGATCCTTTGTAAGTCTGGCAGTTTACATTGAAAATTGGTTTATTCTGCAAAAACGGTCATTCTCGATCGGTCGAAACTTGTTGACATACTGATCTCAAATGAACTTCAGATAAGCTTTTCGGATACGTTCCGCAACAACAACTGAAGGCTACCCCGGTTCGCAGAATTGGTGGCGATTAACAAAAGGAAACCAGCCGTCTGTGTACATCAGTAGCAGACTGCTCTGGTAGCTGATAGGCATTGGTTTGTGCGTGCGTGTGTGCGACTATCGTTTTTGTCAGCCGACTCCACAGAGTCCAATCGCACTTTTTTATGTAAACCTGCACAGTGCAGTATGTACTTCAAAAGAATCAGTGGAATGTACTCAAGAATTACATCGTGCAAAAAGTTATGCCTGACTTCTCTTTCCAAGTTTGTTGAGGGAAAAAGTTGGTCCGTTTTATTCGGTATTGCTTTGTTAATTGGCTGCTTGGTGCACCTTTGGTTTCTCTCATCTGCTTAGTTTCCCATGTGCGATTGTTTCCATCACGTACTTCAACAATCCATGACGGTCAGCACAGGACTAATATCTTAGAATCATTCACTCATGGTACTTGAACCATCTTTAAACAGATTTGACGTGATTTGTTCCGAAATTCCTAGGTAATAATTGGTGAATATTGGGCAACAGACAGTTGTTTCTGGGATCTTCTTCCTAAGTGAATGTATTTTTGAAAGCTGGGAAATTTACATTATTGAAAACAAGCTGTAAAACACTGAACAACACATCCTTTGGCTTTAGTATGTGGGCGTCCGTATCTCCGATCAGGTCCTCATTAGATGATGTCATTTGGGGCTCTTGAATTATCCTAAATTTATCCCATCACTCATCAATTCTCGTTCAAGTCATTAGATGCTGGATGTTACAAAAAGACGCAGAAAGGTGAAGGACTCTTTTTTGTGTTAGGAATCAACGGTCACACTACACAACTCATCAGTCTTGACATGGTGAGACGTGAAAGAAACAAGTCTTGAGGTAGCTGCTGGTCCACTGGGAAATCAACTCAATAGACGACTTGTTTAACAAGCAAATGAATCAGCTTATGAACGCCAGTTTGTCTCACATGTACTCCGCAACTCAAGCATATACATTGTTGCCTATATCTATTAACGGGGAGTAACTAGTACAAACCTGTCAGAATTCATGTGGGGTACGAACTGTGTTGTGGTTGGCATGGGGACCCCATCCACTACTGGATACCTGGGTCTGTCAGCACATTACAGGCAATTACAATTACAGCAATTAATTACAATTAATTACAATTTATTTGAACAAGAGAACGGAACCAACTTCTATAATCACTAAACACCTTCTCTAAACCAAGGCCCGTCCCCGAAACTTTTATCCTAGTGTTAAAAACATCAGATGACAGTTTGTAATTCGTCGAGACCATAACAGTTGGCTGATTTACCCCTTCTCATCAGGTTGTTCGTGTTGTCCACAATCTATCACCTTGCTGCGCGTGCGTCATCCATGTTCATTAATGTCACAAAATGTTTGGCTTTCAGTGGACTTTGTAAAAGGACAAAGATGAACAGATGCAATCACATTTGGCAAACCAACGGCAGGTGGTTCACAGAAATGAGGGGAACTTCGATTGTTTTCAATACGTCAAACGCTGGTGAATTACACATTCAAAACGGCAAAGTGATTTCAAGAGTCCCATGGAAGTATTCAGCTCAGTGCGACCATCAATAATGATGGTAGATGTGTCCCGGTAACAAGGAAATTGTTTTGTTTTAAACGCTTCAAGGCCATTTGTGTGTCCCACGCTCGTGCTAAGACTTAAGCTGTGTTCTGATTAGTCACGCCTCCATCGACCAACGATTCATTCGTCCACGCTACCGCTTGTAAATGGGACAATATAGTGTGTACTTCTACTGTGTCACGTGTTCTCTCTACCGCTGTTATTGCCTGTCTAGCTTGATGTAGATTGTGCCCGAATACGAACACAACACGTATCACTGCTTCCAGTCATAATTCCGTATCGTTGCAAGCATTCTACTGTCGCATGATTGGTACAGGGATTCTCTTTAGGCATCTCTCAACTGTACGTCCTTTGACGAAGAAGAATAGGTAACCAACTGTGAATTGGGCAGAGACGCTTTCCGTGGTACACTGTTATGCCAAACTGAGTAATCTCAATAGAAGAATCTAGCCTCACTCGCATCATGGTGAGCAAAGACTTATAGTGCGAAAAATAAATGAACGGACAACTGTGTTAATTATTTTCGGTCGACCACATCCACGTGGACGTTGGGGAGTGTCACGTTCTTCAAGTGACTTTACTTACGAACGCGCAATCTTCTTCCTCCCTTTCTTGCACGCGGTGTGCCGAAAGCAACTGCGTTCGGCCACCCTTGTCAGTGCGAAGTAAAACAATGCACCGTAGGTCAAACACAATCCGAGATTGTTAACACGGATTGTGCAGGCATCCCACGGTGAGGTGAATCATTTCATGTGCACGTGATGTGGTCAGCGTGCCAGTCTGCCGGAATGTTGAAGGTAACTTTGGTGATCATCAGGCAGATCCTTTAACCGTGTATACTGTTTGACCTGTGGATTTTTGGACTTTTTGACATTCTGTGTAAAACGTCATTCGCGGAAACAAATAACTTAACCCACACTGATCCGGTAAACAAACTGCAAGTTTGAATGAGTATCTTGCACTTTGTATGCAATGTACATGCAACGTAAACATAACGTGCATGTTTGATTCGTGCAGTTTGAAGGTGGGTTCAGAGCTCGAGAATTTTTAGGGTCACTTTCAATGGACACGTTTAAACATCCGTAACATCGAAATTTTGACGAAATTTCCGCTTTCGACCTTCGTTTTCACGTCTACAAAGTCAACTGTTTTACGACTCAGTGTGCAACTTACTGAAGCTTAGAGTGTTTATGCGTAAACGATTACATCGGTCAGTTTCACCATTTGGTGAAGGACATGTTTGACCCACATCTGCTGTCCGATCAGTCTGACATTAATCTGGGTACAGCCACTAGAGCGAAAGTTCCTGTTGCAAATCAATTCCCTCCTGTTTGGTGGTTTGATCAAGCAATAACTTTTTAAAGATCACGAATCGCAGATAAGACAAAAAAACTTCGTTTACGCCAATCACGTCCTAGTGATTGGAAATAATCACACCATATTTTGGAGTGTTCAGTTGGAAATTTCCACTCCAAATACAATTCTGATGACGTACAATTCAATGCAGACAAGTTAGTTGAATGATATCCTTTGCGAGGGAGGTTGGTGTAGAAATTTCTAATGTTTCTGCTAGTAGAGTCTTTGCTGAGAACACGTTCAGTCTAAAGTCAGGTCTGTGTGTCATCCAGTTTGTGTGATTACGATACAAATTTATGACATACCTGTGATGCTTGTATTTTACTGTTAACTGTGAAGCACACGGAAGTGCAACGAACACATGAATATAGATACGGATGAGTAGTAGAAGATTTTGGTTTTCATATAGATTGGACATCACCCACAATTTGATAGCATGTATTTGTATATACTAGTAAACATTTTTTGGCCAAATTAGCAAACTTCAATTCAGATTAGAACTAGTCATTCTTAGTATGGCTAAGAGTGCGTTGAACTGTAAGGCATTCTTGTAGACATAACAACATTGATGTTACCTTTGGTCACTGGATATTTGCAACTAACAACTGAAAGCATCATAACTTCACCTTCCTAAAGATTCCAGATGAAAAACAGCAATCATTTAAATTTCGCGTTCAATCTAGGATGTACATACCTAACCAGCTGTTCCTTTCAACGATATGCTTCCAGTTTCGTATTGGGGCTTTCATCTTCAAGGTCTCGAAAATTTGTTGGAATATAACAAATTTAAGGTGTAACTGTTGAATGATCAGCGGACTGTATGCGATTTCTTGATATATGGAAAACAGTCGCGGGGCGGCCATCTGTTAGTCAACCTTCATCGGGATACGCTAACAGATTGTGAGGAAGTGTGTTAAAACCACTTTGGTGACCTTCCTCGCCCTTTAATTAGGTGATCCATTAAAAAAGGATAGATTACTTGTCATTGTTTTTCACCAGGTCTTTCTTGGCTAGCCTTGAAATAAGTTTGTTTTTCAGCTAACCAGTGAGGTTCGCACAATTTTTGATCTGACTCCTTGTAAAGGTCCCATTTGTAATGAATCAGAACTTAGACAGGTGTTTAATAACTGAATCGCACGCACATGTTGTTGTCTAATGGACGCTTAATTTATCAATATAAAAGATATATCACCGATATTTTAGGCAGTAGTTTTCAGAATACATGAAGTGAACACCAACTTGGCTACTGTATATTCATATACATACAATGTAACTGAATTTAGGAAGTTAGCGCTTTATTAGCAATATATATATTACTAATGAGTAGTCGGGGATTTGCTTAATTTCAAGTTGAACATCACCCGCAATTGATCGCAGCTGTCGCATCCCCATAGACTATCCAGTCGGCCCCTTTCGAAAAGAAGCACTAGACTCGAGTTTCGCTTTCATTAGAGCTCGCCAGTAGTGCATATCCTCGTCGCTGCCGGGACTTGAACCGCGGACATGCTGTTCATGAGGCAACCGTGTTTACCACTGCGCCATTGACTGAAAAGTCTATGGGGATGCGACAGCTGCGATCAATTGCGGGTGATGTTCAACTTGCAATATATATATATATATATATCCAGACAAATTAAAACGAAAGGCTCTTGAAGTGATAACCTAGGAAATAATTTAGCCATATCACCACTAGGAAATCTTAATTATCTCAGTGGTTCATTGCTCTTTGGGTTAATGTCTTTGCTATCATGAAGTATTGTAGTAGCACCATTAACGTCTTGAAATTGTACATTGACAGCAAACATCCCTTGAAATGTTAAAATTTAAGTAAGTGACAATTTTTCATTTTTTGAGTACCCCGATGTATGCAAGATTTCCCATAATCCGTAGTTTGGACTCAATTTATACCAATATTCTTGCATTCTCCCGTTTGACGTCGCAAAATTTCTAACTCTTGGGAACCTGGAAGTTCATAAAAGATTTTCGAGAGTCAGCATGAAAACATCAAACTGAATGACCGCAGTTCTGCGCTAACTTTGATTCTTATTGTCCGACGGTGCCGTTTGTCCCTCAGTACTTGTCGACGACCACAGGAAAGTTCAACTTAGTTTAGTCTACCGTAAGTGTGAGTGACAGTACGCAGAGGAAGGTTGAAATTTCATGAGGGATGAACCGATGTTACAGTGTGGAAAAAAGGATCTAACACTTACATACTGGAAATCACTCTTTGGGAAATAATCAATAGGATGTTCAGTCAGACCAAATGGTAAGACTGTAACCGGAGAAAATGGTTTATGGATATTTTTGCCAGTTCATTTACTTTGCACAACGAAAGCTATAATTTTTTACGTAGCCACATGTATATTCACGCTGATTTGTGAGGTGTTTAGTGACCATTCACAGAAAAAATTCTTGTTTGCGTAATTTCCCGGCAATGCAGATCAGGTGATCATGCATTAAGTCACAATCGTTGTAAAGAATTCACCTCCGGTGACTAAGTTTAAGTAAAATGGCAAGGGACGTTGCATTTATCCGGTTCCGATAATGATGTTCGGACAAGTGGGATCGGAATCTCTCATAACCCCCCCCCCATGATATTTTGCACTCGTTCGTTTCAGTTGAGCATCATTTTGATGCACGCAATCTGGTTAAACATGCTCTGCCTCTTAGGTATTACGAGAGTTCGTCCTTGCAGCTCAAAGTCCCACTAGAATCTCGTTGTATTCCACATGAATGTACACATCACTGTCAGATATTTTTGTTACTGGACCATTTGTTATTACAAGCTGAGGTTAACACATTCAAGGGGAACGCTTGTTGTATTTACCCATTCGAGAAGATGCTAGTGGACCCAGTTATGTGAACATTGACAACAAATTACTTTTGTGGGAAAATATTGGCAATTATTATCTGTCTTTCAAGCTTCGGGCCAATGTCGACAACAGAATTATGCTTCCGGGTAGACGGGTGAAACGATCAAAGTGTTGCTTGATTCTCTGGAAGGCTGACATCATTTGTCGCGGGCGGATATTTTCTCTCTTCGCTTTGTCCGCCTTTCACAAAATGTTTTTTCGATTATGCAGTCTGTACCTAACGCTGAATGAACAAAGTTTGCAAAAACGAGATACTATTTGTTCTATCACCCGTTTGCTTGGGTAGTATGAAACAATGGTGTTGTAAGTTGATACGGTTTTTCAAATGAACCAGAAGATTTGTTCAGAGTTTGATCAAATTTACATTTACTCGACTGAAAAACAATTATCGATAATCTTTCATCTCTTCTCTGGTTTTCTTCCTTCGACAAATTTTAGAACCGGCAACCGTCCTGCTTACGTTTGAGACGGAAAATGAGGTCTACTTTGTTTTGCGTGAACAACCAACCACACTTACTTCAAGTTGTCGAACGAAGCCGAGCGCGCCACCCACAGCATCCATACCACGCATGAAATCCACCTTTGATGGCAGCCTGACAGACGTTGCTCGATTGGTGCGCATTTGCAAAGGTGATCGCGGGGGTTTGCCACACGTGAACGAGGAAAAGTTTGGTACCTTTGCTAAAGCAGACTTTGAATGTTTGGCAGGAGACGAGAATGGACATTTCTATGCCTACACTCACATTGTGGCTGCTCAGTGGGATAATGAGACGCAACGATTGTATGCCGTTTTCACTACAGAAAGGTTAGCACTATGTCCCTGTTGGATGACATTACCTGTGAAATCGTATTCCGGAAATCCACTTCTGCTGTCATAACGCTGCAATGGACCCTAGGTCTAAAACTCAGGTCATCCCTGATTACTTGTTAATAAATGGAAATTCTGCTAGGTCAGTGAAAAAGGACGGTTGCCTAAACCTTGCTGAAGATTTCTGATTGTTGTGATACTAACTGAAAGCGAAGGACCAGGTTGCCTTAGTTACTTGTCTACTAGTCATTTTAAAGTATGGTTGGGAGTTGGGGTTTGATGCCTCCATGTCGTATATTGTGTTGTTCGAAAAGCCAACCTTATAAACACAGCGACAGACAACGAAATTCTAGTCTAAACGAGAACATGTCCATACCACTGCCTTCACTTGACACATGTGATTCGAGTTCATTTTCTCCATCCGAAGTGCATTAGCCGATAGTTTTATTTGGAGGTAGAAACCGCAATCGACCGTTTATTTTTAAGTGTCCTGTTACGAATGTCATCGTAAATTAAAACGTTTAGTTAAATCAGAAGCCTTTTTGACAAAACCAGATGTCCCTTTAGTTGAAAGCGATTTTTCGTTTGAATGCTGTTATTTTTGGGAATCGTTTTTACGCAACCGTATTTTTCGGATCGTATTGATCACGAATGTAACCAGTACACTTGTTGTGACCATCTTCAAGAACAACCTTAGTGCACTTGCTATGTTCACCGATATTCACCATCTGTAGCGCTAAAGAAACTTCTGGTTGTTACGAAAACTTAGGACTGACGAAATTTCAGAGTTATCTGTTCCCTCTTTAGTTTACCTTTTCTTGACGAAAACAAGATTTGCTTGATGGTCATTTAAATATTTCATTCTTCCCCTCGTCAGTGGAGGTGGTTGCACATTTCTCAGAAATTAAGATGTATAAACAACGAAGTAAATAACAACAACGCATAGTCAAAGATAAGTGAATCTCCTACTCCGCAAGTACATATTACATGTGATATAACATCAATCACCGAGAAAATCGGTTATTAACTAAAAGTTCAAGATGTTCTGACATCCCGTACAGTCACCGTACAAATCTGCATGTTTTCGGCGTTTTTTTTTAGTTCTGTAATTGTTCCTGGTAATTTTTAATCTTTCATTACGGGGTTGTATTTTACGAGTGTTTATGCTCTTTACCTGGGTTTATCAAAACAATGTAGGTTCGGTCTGGAATATTTATCCAGAGGTTATGGTGACATTGCCGTTTGTAGATGAAAACTGGTGCGTATTCAGTGCCAGTCCTTGGAACTTTAAACTATCGGATCACCCTTCCTGTCATGCGCTCAGTTCACCGCTTGAATCTCAACCCATGTAGGAGACATAAGCAAGATTGCTTATTAAATGCAAGCCAAAAACTAAACCAGAGAGACTGACTATATATGACGAACAATTACTTTAGAAGGTCATCAAGACGGACTGTGGATCAGACGTAAGGGACAGATAGTGTTAACGGATATATTCCAGTTTAATTTCACAGAGCCGAACTTCGTTTCCTCCTGTAGGTTTTAAAAATCTCACACGTGATGATACCCACCGAAACGGGGTCCATTAATGTTGAGTGATTCCACTTGCGTGCTTTGTTAGGTGACAAAACTGTTAACAAAAATGGGCCTTGGTCGCCCAAGTAACTTCCGGGTAAGCTTGCTAGTTACCTAAGACCTTCAGAGAAGTCTGTCTATCCCCTGACCTCTGTCAATGCTGCTGGAGGAGATCCTATTATCACATGAAGACTCCAGATAAGGCTGTCACAGATGGGTGGTGATGACTTGGTTACATGTACTGTGGTATAGTTAGGCGAATGTGATGCATACATAAGAGCCCTCCTGTTTAATCCCCAGCGCTAGACAAAGTGTTCACAGCTGAGCGGACCAAGCACATGCGAAACTCGAAGCTGGTGCACACTTTACATAGTTAACGCTTACCTTTGCTGCTGCTGTACTTCTGTTTTCCCATAATTGTGCCTATCAGCAATTTCCAGTTGGCCTGCTAATTAGAAAACATCAACGGCCCCTTCACAGGGTCTGAGATTAGTATTTACGAACAGTGAGTTTCAGTGGTTACTAGCTCAAGGGTCAGCCGAATATAGTCAATCACTTTCCAATTAGCAGGAAAATAAGGTACTGAAGACAAGGAAAGTAACTCTCATTCCTGCCTGATGCACCATTGACAACGGCGCTACAGACTAGCGAATAAGTGTCTGGAATACCACTCTGGAATTCACCCACCCTTCATACGCATAAACCGATAAGGTTGAACCAAGTGGTCGCTACCTCGCGGGTGTTCAAAGAGATCAACTATTCACATGAGAAAGTCCCATAGTTTATTATGTAATTCCACTGCCGATACAGACCTACTGTCCATTAATCCTAAGGTTTCGATATTAGTAAACCAACACGACGGCTGTAACCTTTTCAAACCTTGCCGTATTTATAGAAGATCCATACCAAATTTAGTACGAATGAAGTCAAACAGTTTGGGCGTCGTGTTTAACATGTTGTTAATTAATAGACTGAGAATAACACAACGTTACGAGCAAGTTGTAATACTCTCCGTTTCAACCACCTCGGATGGCCTTCCTCAGGAGTACTGTAATCGAAATCACATTAATGTGATGATGACCAGGTTCTTTTTGAGGTCAAACAAATTTACCTCATGATCAGATATCAATAGTTCATCAGTCAATCATTATTTTCCAACTTCTCAGGTTAATTTGATTACACAGCAGGTAATTTCATTTAAAGAAATATGATGGCACGTTACCCTGATTACTATGTGGTCACTATTATTGATTCTATTCTGTTTACTAATAACACCAGGCGAAGTTTTAGTAATGCTTTCCAACTTTCTACTATTATCTTTTGAAAAAGTGCAGTTGGGCACCGTTGGGAAGTGCCCTTTGTGTCTATTCAAAACAGGATATCATGGCAACTTTCAGTGGACCACTGATGCAGACTAACTCGATCAGGTTCAATCGAGTGCCAACCCCGGTGCCAAATTCGTTCTCGAACATTGTAAGTTTTGCCGGCTGTATTTGAACCCACTCTTTGCTGACAAATCTGAAACATGTTGCTAATTTTCCGCATTTATTTATATGATAGCATGAACTGTTATTCACGGTTTGTCAATGTTTACTCTCAATCTGCAAAACTTCAACAGGCTTTTCCCTTACTCAGGTCTAGTGAAGAGGTTCGAAAAGACGAATTTCTTGTTACGAATCAGAGTTATACACACTAGATCAAACGTCTTGTAAACGTCATCTTGGGAGGAGGCACGTCAGCAAGCTATATTGCATATGGGTATGCAGATGCATAGCAACATGGGTTTTGGAAAAATGTGTAATAAACTTTCAAGACGCCCATCGAAGGCCTAAGGGAGAGACTGTTTGCAATACGAAGCTTGCTAGTTTGTATCTCGTTTGGACTGCAGTTATCCGATGTCAATGTTGATAACTCTACAAAATACTTCTGATAATGTGGTTACAATATACAGTCTTATACAGTGTGTCCTTAGTACGCAAACTAGCGTAATATGTTGAAGGAGACGTTCATGCTTGTCCACATACGATATGTGTAAGGATGATCAGCCAGGTCACCTGTAGAGTATGATGTGACAGTAGGCCAAGTAAGGTATTCATCGGGTTGTCTGAAACAACGAATCTGAAGCACATTGGTAAATCTTCAAAATCAATCGACAGGATACCACGCTGAGCTCGGTATTTGTGGTTCAGCTGAATCCACAGTGGCAATGAGATACTGGTTTACGTAAGTATGTCTGGCAAATAGCAAAGTCGAGGGGCTTGTAAAGCGGCTAGATCAAGTATTTGCATTGTTATAACCAGCATGGGACTCATAAGGGCAAAGGGGTAAATCGCGGTAATAAACGGACTGGTAACACTTCCGACATGTAACGGATTTCGGGCTGTTGGACTCCACAGGAAGCAGAATGTGAACGACTTTGACAAGTGTACCGTGGTCACTTTCATTCTCTAAATTGTGGACATTTCGCAACTGTACAAAATCCGATGTACTACTTATTGAGAATAAATTGGAAGTGACAGTGCTAACTGCTGAATGACAACATAATCATAGCAGAATAGCCCGTTCATGCAACTGGAGTCACCTGAACAAATGCCAAAGTGACTTCAAAGCAACCCAGATAATTGTTCTTTTTCTAAAGAATAACAGCATCACTCTTATCCAGGAAGGGGAATCGGGTTCGTGCGTAAAAAGCAAAGCAATCGGGAGCGTCAAAGACG
>JTDE01021123.1:77331-115584 GCA_014338405.1 Paragonimus skrjabini miyazakii
TTTTTATTGGACAGACAATCAAGCTGCAGCGCTCCTTTTCATAAGGCTCATATGGTTACAAAAACTGTGAGCGTTGCATAACTGATATACACCAACATGCTTTAATACTTAATAGTAATCGTTGGGCATATTTAATGGTTTCCGTTTTTCAGCTTACTGATATGTTTTCAATAATTTGACGGCTAATTAGAATAATCTGCGCTATTTCAGTATTGTTTCCAGTGGATGGTTTTGATGGGTTACGTCGATCATGACTCGTAGATGCTTGTGGATCAAGCAGTTAGGCTGAGCCGGAAGTAGGAAATTTCAAACAAATGAACCCTTGATAGAATTACCTCTCGGTTAAAATTGTGGCCCCAGATAAACGATCGTTTATCAAGTAAGCATGTGTTGAACTGACATGGCGGAAAATTCGTGCTACCAAGTAGTCGAAAGTAAACGGGAAAAAATGCTGTTAAATGTAAACATCGTTTGTAGATTAGCCTAGTGTCAAATCGAGATGTTTAGGGCCTCGTTTTGCTGCAGGTTAGTAAATATGGAAGAGTGCAGAAAAAGAATGAACATAGGCAGCAAAGCTTTACAAAATGTGTTTTTACATTATGACTTCTATTTCTTTCGAAAAAACACTAAATGTAGAGAAGGCAGTAGTGACAAACGTGGACGGACACTACAGGTATGGACTGAACACTACACAAAACTGGTTGTAGCTGTCACATTCCCATAGAATTCTCGGCCAGATATTTTCGGAAAGGAGCATTAGATTTGCGTTCCACTCCCATACAAACTTCTCATTAGTGTAAGTCCTTATCACCGCCGAGATTTGATCTTCGTCATAATTATTTGAGGCATGCCTATTTCACTACTGTCCAACTGACACCATAATAGGTTTGACTTAATTTCCCTGCACAAACTTTCGGTCGCATAGGATTGAAAATAATGTTGAAGTGCGTTGGTCACATCGATAAAAGAGATTAGCTGTCTTGCTGACTCCAGTCGATGATTCCAGGAGTGTCGGTTACAGGTAGACAGTTGGGGCATTTTTGAATAAATAACATTTTGTTAACTTCGGGAATAAACCAACCTACTGAAAACTTGCGAGTAGGATAATGTTCATTGGTAAATGGATTGAGAATAACACAACCTCACTGACAAGTTGCAATACCCTGCGTTTCAACCACCTCATGTGGCGTTCTTCAGGAGTATATTACAGCGGAATAACATTTATACACAAAAACAGAATTCACATAAGACACTCACCAGTTCATTGATTGACTGAGTTAAATATCGACTGAAGAATAAATGTGGCTATATACAGGAAAGTCAATTTTCATCACTTTCGAAAGCAAACGACAAATTCACTAACACACCAAGTGTAACATTTCACTGTTCACAACTAGCATGTATCAATTTAAGCTACAAGCCTGTGTGTAGCTACAAGATTTCTAGAGGAAAGAGAGATTGTCCTTGAAATAGACCAAACAAGATCACGTAGCCAAACTGCTCTCATGATTATATGGCTCTATTGACGAAAGTTATGCGTTCTGATCATCGGTTGAATATACAATATCATACCGGTTCACATAAGATCATTATCGGTGGTTACTATTCACTTGTCTTCAAATCCAAGTAATCTTCTAAAAACCACTCCTTTGCGACACAGGTACATTTCGCCCACAAACTTTGCAAATTATATGAAGGCAGTTGAACGGGAGGCAAAATGTGATACATCTTGACAGCTGAGTGCCCCAAAAATTTCAGTTCGTCTTTTGATAGTCGCTTTACTTCCTTTCTCAGCTGTTTACCTTTATGTACAGTGCGATTAAGTTTTCCAATGACAATCAAATGCGCGCTTGTGATTGTTGTCTCAGATTGCGTTACATGTCAGATATAAGCGTGTAACAACAAGAGCGTGGAAGATTATTGTAGAATATGGCCTCAAACAAGCGTGTTAACCTATAAATACGCACTTCTTATCTGTCACGCATTGGACAAATACTTCAACAAATTAAATCATAAATGTGTAAAACTTTAAGCTGAAGGACAGAAAATACATCATAGGTATTAACAAACTGCACGTTGGGAGAAATTGGGAGCTAGGAGCCTCACTCACTTTTTTGGTTTGGTATATTTTTATCGTTGTACATTAATAGATAATTAAAGAGGAAGAGCAAAGGGTTTATCTGAGATTTCATTTCAAGTTATAGAAAACTCTTACGAAAACTTTCCAAGCGTTTCGACAAGCTTGTAGGCAGGTATGTTTGACACTAAGATCGCTACAACCTATTCTACTCAGGTAGACCAGTTGCCGCGGACAGTCTCAAACAAGGATTGCTCTGCATTACAAGAGAGGACAGTTACATTGAGTATGTGTGTATCTTGAGCCACAGACTCGCGACCCAATTGTTCATGAGATTCGTTTCTCCTAGTGTTCTTGTTACACAATTTTAAGATGTCACAACAAACGAACAGTCCTCGCAGTGTCTTAGAATATTGTTGCTCATGTTTAAATGTACTGCTGTTGATCACTTTCTGTTGGAAGTACGGTTTTTTACTCCCGTAAACAGAGAGTAAGAAGAAGAGGAAGAAAAAGAAGCAAGAGAGGTGAATTACCAGGATGTTGTTATACAGCGGTTCACCTGATCATGTAGTTCTTCTTGTTTTTGATTTTTGTTCGGAACACAAAGTGGCCACTGTTTCGCATCCATCGTAGTCTCCCAATTTGGATTTCAAGGGTGCTCTTATCCTCAATGTTATAGTCTATGCTAAATGGTAACCAAGTTCTGACAACAAAAGCCCTAGGAGAAAATTACACTGAGACGTAAACTGTATCTTGTTAAACGAAGCATTCCAGATTTAGAATAAACCTTAGGAGTGTAATATCAATTGTGCGAAAGAGTATGTCGATGAAGGTAAGCCTAAATCGGTTGTCAGTAAGACAGTACAATTTTTAAAGTTCGGTTTCCCAAATGATATTTCCATGATTGAGGGGTCATTTACAGATTCCAGTAGAATTTGTATGAAGCAAATAGTACAAACAACTTTCTTCCCAATTCTCATCGGGTTTTTATTTATTTTTGTGAATTTTACGCAGCCCATTTAGTTAACAGTAGATTTCGCACAAGATGGAGCATATCACAGTCTAATGGACGGAGGTGGTGATGTTGGTGAGTGTGAGTTGCGACAAATGTGCCAGCCGTAGCTGACAGCTGTTTTGAGCGGATGGCAAAGAGAGGTGGAGGGGTTGTACGAACTGATTTTGCTCACGAGGATGATTTCAGCTTTTCATAACAACCGCACTGTGACCCGTCTGGAGTACGTTTGAGAAAACTCCTAAATGATTTGCAACGCTCCTTCTGGTTTACTGACCAGTGCCATCCATGGAAGATCCGATTATGTTTAAAGTTGGCTTAATTCAATCATGGCAGGTTCATTTTAAGAGGTCTTCACGAATCCTACCCCTTAGCTGTATTATGGTTCTCCCAACATAAACCTGTCGCAACTACAAATGAGGGAGATACAAAGGAACAGAAGGGACTCAGGCAAACCTTTCTTAAGAGATGACTCCAATAACAAACATGTGTTGAACGACACTATGCGTCTTTTCGTAAGATGAACAACCTTGATTGCTTTTGAAAATCTGCAGCTAACTATTTCGCTGTTAACCTCAATTTGGTGTGACAGACAGACGAATAACGACCCGTTCCCAACCGTCTAAACTAGTCATGTTTTATACCGAAACTCACATTTTTTTATTTATGAGTCTCACGTGGTGTCCACTTTCAAAAACGCTTTCTGGTCCACTTTAGCTCAACATGCTGTGCATCCAGTTTGTGAATCTTCCGCCTTCTGTTTACCAGTTAAAGTATCACACTTTTTTCATAATTCAGAGGAATGAAACTGTATAAAAGTGCTTGACTACCAGTCCACGTCCTTCCTAGTGAATTGTCCTTCCAGTTAATCCATCCGGTCGATGAAGTGACGTGATATCTAAGAGTGATAACCCCTAATCATATGGTGAACTTTATATTGAGTAATGCTCTATTGAAATCACCTAATATCGCTGGAGAGTCATCACCGTTTGAAGTCTGGCATGACATGGCGTCCAAGGAACTTGCGTTTAGTGACCATGTTATGCGGTTCAACTATATTCAGTCTGGTCACAAATATGTCTGCCACCAGAAGATCTAGTTGAAAGTACGAAGTAATAAATCTTTCAACTTTCCGCCAATAATGTCGACATCAATGTGTTTGATCTCAACATATTTGCAGGAATAGTCAATATTTTGTTCAAATGGTACGCTAGTGTAAGTATTGTGGTCAAATCCAAGAAGATTACGTTGTCGTCCCCGATTTTCACTGATCCGATAGGGTCTACAAGAAACCGAAGGTATTCTTTAGATTGAAAAGTGTCTGTCTTAAGTTGATTGACTTCACCAGCCTCACCACTTATCGAGCTACAGTGTAATATGGCAGAGTGTTTATGTCCGCGCTTACCATGTAAATATACTAATTATCTGCCACTCTGTTGCTTTGATCTAAATGCTCATTTACTTCATTTCTTCAAAATAACCTCGGTTATCTTTTACCCCGATCATCCGATTGATGTTTTATTTGAAGTCCAAATGAGCTAACCATAGACTAAAGTCCCTGTTTCCTTTCTTTTGTCTTTCTTTAACGACTCTGAAATCTCCATTTATGTAGGTGCCTTATGGCGACGGCACCAACCTGTTTTATGTCATAGTGCTTAGTCACTCCGATAATCTCACGGGTTTGTAAGCACACTCCAAGTTCCACAGCTAAGACTTAAGCAGCGTGTGTCTGGGTCAACAAAATCGATGATGAGAAAACGGGCTGCGTATGGATCTGGCCAGATTTCCATCTTTGAGAATAAGTTCACAGCGTCTCGTCTCTCGTATGATGATTCATCTATACACGTATGACCTTGCTCAAGTAGCAGCAGTTTAAGACAAATACTTGGCAGAAATGTTCCTTCTAGTAGTCCTAATTTAGTTGCTATATAGCAGGGCAAAAATCCGCACACCTTTCAGTTTTCATATATAGAATAAACGTCTTTAAGCCGTCACTGTTTATCGAGTAATTGCTTTGGCTGAACCTTGTTTTGACTACTGCTGTGGCTGACGAATCCACCGAAGACTTTTATTTTGAATAAGAGCATCACGCCTGAGTGTCTATTATGCGTCAGCCTATTCGCTGACCGCCTTCAGTTACTTCAGTCTGATTGTCTGAGTTCTGTTCCATTGAACTCGAGCCGGGCAAGACAGAGTTGTCACAAGCAAATTTGGAACCGTACTATAGCATGTGTAGTGTTCACGTTGCACGATCATATTGTGATTAAACACGTTATCTTGATACACACAGGTGTATTTGTTGCAATGTAGTATCACTTTGAAACACGTATATAAGTCGATGTTTTTGATATAATATTGTAACATGCAAGCCGGCTGTCTTTACTCTAGTTGTTCGTTACGCTTGCGGACCAACTCTGGGGTCATGTGGAGACACCAGGAGACAGCGTTCTTCCGAAGTAGGGGGTTCCAGCAACAATCCTGTAAAACGAAACAACAAGAACAAGCATAAGCCAAAGGCCCAGTAAGCCATGCACACGACTTACACAAACAAAATCTAAAACGGCGCTGATAAAACAGCAGTACGCTTCGTTAGACAATTCAAATTCAATCTGTGCGCGTTTGCTGGTTTCGACAGCACGTTACAATAGTATGTACAGCAGTCTGCATAGAGAGGTCACTGGTTGACTTACTTAACATAATGGTTTTTGGGGAGTAGTTTGTTTCTGAGAAGATTATTCGACCAGTACGTTTCTGATACAAAAGACACCAACGGGGCACTCATTTAATTATTCTAACATAAAATTATTCGTCAACACATTCAAATCCTTAATTAAGTTTCAACTGATACTGTACCGTATACACTGGCTCCAAAATAATCACGCTCTTAGCGTTACTCGTTAATGGTTTGAACCTGTATTGCTCCTGACTGATTACATTTCTCCCAGTCACACCAATTGAATATAAGTGTTTGAATTTCTTCTCGCCTCATCAACGCGTCTACCACTAATGTCTTATCGATAGTAAACTGATTAGCAAGCTATCTGTTCCGCTAGTTAGACTCCTTTGGCTGTTTGCTAGCGTAAGTAAATGGTCAAGGTATTTCAGTCGTAAGATCACATTAACACATCACGTAGCACGCAGCGGGTGCAGACTGACTTATACATGAACTCTGTCACATAGGAACTTTGTCGAGATTACGGAAGTTTTGTTAGGCAACAATTACGAGCTGTATTTCTTGGGTAAACTGATTTTGAGGCGCTACCTGTCCGCTTATAGGAAGGCAGTCAAATTATATATATAAATTACCACCGATCTATGGCTTAACATTTGACAGGGTGACATAAGTTACAGTTGTTCATATATTACAGATAGGATGAAAACACTTACGGCGTTGGGAAAACTCAGGCTGTCTGCACAACAGTCAATTTAGTTAGAGAGTACCAGTGTGTTGACAAACACTGTAAACATTCTTAGAATAAATCACGTAATCTTGAGATTAAAACTAGTGTCTGTAGCCGGTTTTTTGGGTTGTCTCTCTGGCGAAATGGTATTTCGAAGGAGATTTCCCAGGAGAACTACTGTATTCCCTATGTGTTACTAGTCCAATGGTGTCTCACCTTGGATGTATCATATCCTAGAATATGCTCACTTCAATTGGTGGATTTATTGTATATCACCATTTTCGATAACATAAATCGGCTGCTTTTAAAACTTTTACAATTATACTCATCTTTCAAGATTCCAAAATACATGTTTACATCTTCAGCTGGATTCACTTTTGAACCGGTATACGCCCGTCTCTATGAAAACGGTTCTTCTGGTATTCATTACTTCTCACCATCTCTCATTAATTTTGCCACCATTACAAACTCGTGGATTTTGCAAACTTGAGCCAGCAACACTTTTAGTAATGATGTCTGCTAAAAATGAGATTATGAGAATGGTGACTATTCACCTCCTGTGGTGTGTAAACCACTCTGTTGATCTGACAACTTAAATTGGCTTCCCATATTGTTCACGCTTACACAAATGTCCAATGGCTCAAAAACTTTGCTCTACGGGTGTAGATTTGTCACTGCCACTGTTCGGATTGGTCACTAAAAGCTGTAATCAGTTCTCAGTTTTCTGTTGTTCATACATTCTGATGTTTGTACTGCATTGGTTTATCTTCGAAATCGACTATATGACTACCGATTAAATTTAGGTATTTCAAAGCTGATCGTAAGTGTGGATTGATTTATGTAGGAGTCATTCACGAAGTTATCAGTCCTGATTGCAACACAGTGTACTGAACAACAAGAAACAGTTCCTAGTAAGCCAAGACAACAAATTTCAGAGATCGTTTCAGGGCTGCACCCTGCACATATTTCGGTAGCCAAGTTTTTTGATATGCAACTTCACAATTGTGCAGTAAAAATCAGATGTTGAGAGTGTAGAAGTTTTCAGAATAATTGGATCGCTAACTGCCACGTTATCGGATGCAGTTAGAAAAAAATCGAAGCTATTTGCCGTAAACCACCCTAACCTGATAGCCTATGCTGTTGATTTCACTGGTCAAACGACGAATGACATACATTCAGCGAGAAGTGAAATTTGTTGATTAAAACAAACCTAACTCGAAACATACGACTGTTTTCTCACATCTTTGTAAGCTGCATCCCGGTAAAATATATTGAATTCTTACGGTTCAGAAAAACGCCCGAGTCTATATGCTATCTAAGTCCCACCATTTCGTACAAATAAACGACACAATTCCTCTATATTTGGTTATAGCATGTTGTGACTTAGAAGCATATATGCGACTCGTGAAACGCCTTTTTACGCGTTGACTTTTCACATTTTAAGTCAATCGGTCAATCATCAGTATTTCATGTTTAGGATTTCAGTAAATTACTGGTATCGGTTTAGTTCCAGCTAACTAACAACAAAAGATTACCCACCATGAAATATTAACATTTCATTTGTTCTGTACGGCCATGCACACAGTGTTTTGGAATGCGTTGAACATGCGTGCACCAACACTAGTAGAAACGGTCACAATTGAACTTTGCATTAGAGGAAGGGATGGCATCAGTTCCAAGGCGAACAGGCTATCTGCCGTAACAGATCGTGCATTCACAGACTAGCATATAACATTGCTTCGTAAGTCGCTGCGTCTCGTCTCCTAGTTGTTCTCGCGTTTTCAAATGGTCACAGAGTTGGAACCAGCGCGAGCTTACTTTTTGTCCGATAATTCGTAGGAAGTGAATCTAAGGACACGGTAGAAACTGGACAGTTTATGTATTACTCCACAGCGACGGGCAACCCATCAGAAAGAGAAGTTAGTCTGGAAGAACGATACATATGAAAACACCATGCTAAATGGTACTTAGTTCGAGTGTCCTAGTGAATGTTTTTCCGTATCCAAGTTCTCGCTTTCTGATACATCGTTCTATTAGAATATAGTTTCCTCGAATGATCTCGAGAAGATCTACAGTGCTACATGTGAAATGTAACGAAAGCTAAATATGCTGACCCTATTATTGGTGGTATGTTCACCGCATTGCGATTCAAAAGAGGACAGAGAGTACGACGTGATATTGGTGATAACACGAACCGCTTGTTTAAGGTTGAATAGCCGACGTACTTCTGTGTAAATGGATTAAAATGAGTCAGATGAACTTTTACGCACCATTCACCCAGTACCACTTCTTGGTGTTTTTAAATGTAGTAGCTGTCAGATTGTACCATTTCATTAGTCTACTGGTAGATGTCAGTTTCCTCAAAGTTGTTTAAACTGGTCCACGCTTATTTCTCCTCTTCATTTCTGAGGGAAGCAAGCACTCCAGGATGTCGTCTGAAGACATCGCAGGAGGAAACCACGTAGTATCATGTAACATAAATTCAACTGGATACTAAAGATCCTCTTAACTGTACACTCTCGTATCACCTGCGACCAAACCAATTAATTAATGCAGTTGTTTGGGCGACGCCAAATGTTAGAACAACCGCAAAAAATGCATTTAAGTACTGCAGTTTTCTCTCTACCTTATATATTCAACGTCGAATTATAAATTGCTTCTGCCAGTCGCACAAATATTTTCAATATAGGTTTTTGTAAACCGTCATCAAGATCTCACCGTGGTTTTGAATTCCCTCTTGTCAACCTTTTTTCTTTTGTTTCAAAATAGTTCACGATCGTAACTGGCAAGAATGGTCAACCTGGTCTCGATGCGATTTAGCAACAGGGGTTCAATTCAGACAACGTGTATGTGCACCCGGCTTGGTATGCATCGGAAGTAGTCGAGAACACCGCTTGTGTTCTTCTGCTTCTTTCTGGTCGACCAATAAAGATTCTGATGTTATAAGTACAGGTAAAATTCGTGAGTATTATTCGCATACATGTGTTTCCTTGTCTTTCATTTTTTGTAGGACAGCATGTGTTACTATATTCGTCATTACCACAGTGCACTTAAAATTCAGCTCCTGTTTCACATAAACAAACAGAATGAAAATTATGCAAATAAGTAAGCGGATATATAGCATGTAACACTGTACATATCCTTAATCATCCAGTAGCCGTCTGTTATATCATCTCACACGCATACAAGTTCATATTTTTTTATATGTGATCTGGAATGCCTAATCACTAAGCTATCAACTAAGTTGATGCCAGACAATCAAGAGACTGGCTGAGTTGTTACGACATAATCAGACTACTTGTAAGTAGCTAAATTCTGTTTGCATCCTTGTGTTCCATTGCCTACAGGGTACATTCAAGTCGAGATTAATGTAGAAAGGCTGTACCACAGTAACTGCAGTGTACAAAGACCCATACTATCAAGTCACCTAGCTGACTCGAGTCAAAAACAGTGCCTTTGCATCAGTAAAATACGGGTCTGTTCGACAATAGTGGAATACAGGCTGTATCTGGATCATACCATCCCAGTAATCAGGAGGTAATTATTCGCCACTGCTGTGTTAGGGATGAGATTACTTGCCACAGTTGTCAGCCAATCAATGAATGTCCGTCAGTCGGCTGGTTACAGTTTAGTTAATGAGGCATAATTCGAACGCTTGCTGATGCCATTTTGCCGACTAACAGTAGGAGAGGTGGATTCCTGATTGATAGCTTTGACATGCAAAACTAACCCATTGGAAACCTGTCATCTGAGTTTGGTTTGTGACCGATTGCGTTGCAGTTCTGACTCAAAACCTTCTCGGACCAGAAGAAACAGTCACAAAGTTGATATTATATAAGGCAACCAGCAAGGTAGTCGGGATAGTAAGCTGAAAGTTGCATGACATTAATCGAATGAGGGTTTTCGCGTCCGCGGTAACAATTTAGGTGAGTGCGATGGAACGCTGGCTGTTTTTAAAAGAGATTGAATATAAAATTCTTGCTCTGAATACAAGGCATTTTTGGTATTTCGGTTAATCAAACTGTTCAGTCGCCTATGACGGAGAATTATATCAAAGATCGGCTATTTATTCCGAGCAGACTCGATGAGGAACAATCTATGACTACTACAAGTTTTACGACGAATCTGGTGCCAAAGCGCCAACCTAGGGACTCGAAACTTTGTTCGCTAGCAGGAATGTTGAAATACTGTCCACTATTCCACTTTCGTATCTGCACGGGTGTTAACGTACTTACCACTAGCCTCAGTCTTCACGACATCGTCCTTACAGACATAATGAACTCAGAGTTGTTTTTTCTTAACTCGGACAATCTAGTTATCTGCGCTACTTCATCGTGAGATGCCAGTTGATAACGGTTGGGTTCTGTGCACAGACTGTCCTTAATTGTAGGTCGCATACTTTTGTCAGTTAATGTGTTACGTGGAGACCTAACGTGATCTGAGTTAACCCTCAACATTCCATCTAGTTCTGTCCGAATTAAGAGGTCTATGTTTTCTATTATAAACTCTGTGGGGATTACGGTTGTCAGTTCTATTTACAGTCTTCTTTCCTCATGGTAGTGATGGTTTCTTCCGTTAAGCATTCCCGTATGTTATGCACCCTAGTCACAGATCACTTTCATGATCTGTTACTAATGCATACGATATACTACGATATTTCTATTCCCGGTCCAACAAGAAAGTTGATCTGAAGAAGTTCAACAACCAGTTTTATTCCAGATACAATCTGTCCAACTTAAATCCGTGACTAAGGCAGGCCTTCAATTATTAATGATTTTTTTATTGATTACTGATCTTCTGAAATGAATTGGTAACGAATATCGTCTATTTTCGACTTACCATTCTGAGAACTTTTCAAATCAACATACAGCGGATGGCTTCAAATTCTTTATTCTTGTGTAGAATAATAGGCGAGCCTTCCAATCTGTCAACATTTTTGGAACTAGATTAACGATTTTTTTTAGTAGTCCTCTGAGGAATATTTTGCACCGACTTAACTTCAGCTAATATAGTCATTGCTTTTTTACTAAGTGCTGGTAATCTTTATCCATCAAAGACAACAAACCTTGTAGAAGAAGATAATTGCCACTTAATTCGATGTAGGAAAACACAAGGTTGGAAATATTCTACCTTCAGTCAGCTCATTTTGAGATATAGTTCCGAGAAGCTGCTCTAGTTGACGTTTGTTGTTGTAGGCCATGGCTGCTGCTTCATGTAAGAAACTTATAACTGCTCTCATTGAAAGCCGACTTGCAAATGCAGCGTATTAAGGAATGAATAAATTCTTCACAATCTTCCGGTAGACTAAAAATTCAAGCAGGTGAATGCCAGAACTATTTAAGTCTCTGGTATTGGAATCGATTGACAAACGGATGATGAGGAATGACTTCTAATATTCACCTTATGGTTGTGGCAAAACTCAGTGCTAGTCGAACGTGAGCCATAAAACTTCAGAAGTTTGCCATTTAGAGACCATCATGAGAATTCAATGAGGAATATGGATTTCGGTTTAGGCACCATCTGCAGTGATTGGTTTCCATCCGGAACAATCAACAAGCCACTACGTTGCGAGACACCACTTTCACGCTGCACGTGGTATTTTACATTCAAAGAGGCACCGGTAAGAAATCGCTCTGTCCCTGGTCTAGAAGTAATACATAAGTATAACCACGATTCGCCGGTTTTCTAATGCGGAAGAGACCCATTTGGAAAAATCCGGGTTTCTGTTGGATTCCGACCGGCAACAGAAACAGTGAGCCGAAGCGAGCCAAGCGTTTTATCACCTGGGCTACTGATTAAGTGGGGAGCTGATTCCGAATGTGAAGTTTCCCTGCTCCTGGTCTGGCTTCGTTACACGAGCTATTTATGTTTCTGGTTCGAATCCAATCCAAGTCTAGAATTTTTGCAATTGGGTTTTTTCCAGAATAAACAAATCCGAAAAACTAACTACTCCAATGGTTACCTTGATATGAGCCACATGATGAAGTGATAAGCAGGCCATATTTATTCCGACACCATTAAAACAAAAGTTTAACCAAAGCTATCCTCAGGGTATATTAAAATAATCCATCGCCTTCTGTAGTAAACATTCAGTTTACTTGAATGTCAAATGTTTAAACAGCAAGGTGATCAAAACGGTTCAGTAGGAGAAAACTACTATCAAAAATTCATTTACGAATTAGTTGTGACAACCATTTTAGTTTAGCTAGAATCCGTCTACTAATGTAAATATTAAAATCATTTAGAGAAATTGTGCATAAACTCAGTCTGCATGACCCTTGTAGTTAACAGTGATATTTTGCAAGGTGAAATGATTCCAACAGAAAGTTTTTTTATGGTCCCTATTCAAAAGAAACACATACGTAGTTGTTGCCAAAAGCAAGGTATGCGGAAATCGTTTTCAAATATCTACTCTACTTCATTTTTCTACAAAAGTAAGCTGACCTTAATCGGATACACACCTCTTGGTTAAGATCGAGTACAAATCTCTTCCCTTTGAAACCGTGTTCAACTTGATTAGTCACCAGACAAATTGCAGTTAACTTATGAATTCAACTACAATACAACAGCACATGGGGAATATGAAACATCGATTGACACAAAAGACAGCTGTCCTAGTTTGAAGCTAAAAAGCCTATTAGAAGGAGCTGTTAAAAGAACAGTCCTGGATACGTTTACCCCCAAGTTAAATAATTGCTTCTGGATTATAGTTTTTATGAGTTCCTGTTATGTTGTGATTTCTGACAATAGAAACATTTCTTTCACTAAAGGATTGAATTTACTCGATCTGAACAATGCTTGGTCAATGTAATGGCAATTTATCTGTGCATAGACCTACATATCTTTAATGATACCTTTTTCACAAGTACACAACGTACACAGGCGTAACACGTCTGGTTTTATGATGAGTGTTAAGGCACAGTGATCTCTTCACATGCAGTTACTACCCGTGTACTGGGGGAGACCTCGAGTAAGAACTGCGACGATGAAGGTCATAAACCGTTCACAAGTTGTAAATTTCAAACAAAATATGCTGGTGATTGCTGTATTCCTATTCGGGTGCAATCAACTTTAAGTCTTATAGGCTATAACAACGATAGTGAGAACACGACTCAGAAGTGCATGCTAAATTTTGACATTTCCAGGCGGTAGCTTCATTCTGAAGTGTGTGGACGAATGAGCTGTTGGTCGTTGAAGGCGCACCAATCAGATCGCAGTATGAGCGTGGAACACACAGGCGGCCTTCAGGCAAATACAACAATGATCTTACGAAGTAATCCCTTTCTCCTGCTGTTAATCGATAAAATAGTATCAGCATGTGTTCGAATTTTAGTTTATTAACTAAATTGTAACCAACCTACTCACCGGCATTCATTGGTTGCCTCACAATTGTGGCAAGTAATCTCATCCCACACAGTACTGCTGAAATGCCCATAGCCTCCTTAGCGGATCGATATAGCCTAGATAGAATGTGTATTCCATTACTGTCAAGTCGAACCATATCTCACTGGCGCACAGGTACTGTTTGTTGACTTGATCGATTTATGAGGCTTGCCACTGTAGCCTCTCACACAACGCCAATGTGTCGATTCAACGTTTCTGTTTCCATTGTCTGAACCACGGTGTTAATGAGACCCAGCTTTTCGGACCACCCTGTTTGATGTTATTTAATGGAAAACGTTAGGCTTCATAGTACTTAGTAAAAATCAAAAACCTAGCTGCACCTCATTGAATTGATCGAAGTTTCTTTATCCAATGAACAGTTTCCTGATATTTTAGAAAGTCATCACTAGCTGCTCGCTGTACGTCAGTGAGACATATTTCGCCTTTTCATCCACTCATTCTCGGTCTACAGTCCGGATTGTCTAGCCTGGTCATTCCTTACACTTGTGCTGAGGGTATGTGACCACGTATACCACATACCATCTCGTGGTGTAGAAACAGACGACACAGACGCATACTTCTGCACTTAAACAATTCAAAAACGGCATCTTACTTCGAACACGGTTCAGTTAGATGTTCGTACAATCATCCCACTCTTTTCCTTCTAATAAAGACAGATTGTGAGTTGACTTTCTCTGCACTAAAACAGTCGTTCGCATAAATTTTGGTTGCATAATATGATGGCCGTGATACAACTTGGCTGGGGAACAAACGTTGATCATTTCAAGAAACCATTTAAGGAATTCTCACAGGCAACCTGATACTGGCGTCCCTCTTATAGGTTATACATGTACTATGGACTAATTTCCCCTCACATTCTCCAGTTTATAAAGCTTTAACTAGAAAATGACCTGGTCGTACTGATGTGACCGCGAAAGTCACTTGGTCTTCGAATTCGTTTCGCGAACTCCAGTACAGGTCATGTTAAACATGAAACCACAAACGCGTACACTCATTTGTACGGCAGATGTGCAATGGTATACTACTTGTGAGTAGTACACTGCTCGCAACGAAACTGCTTGTTATACAACAGTACGACCGAAGTAGTTTGGGAAGCAATCGTAGAAGTTCAGGTGAACTATCATGACTAAGACAACATTTTCAGGAAGCCGAGCATAATTTAGTCCTCACAATCACAGTTTGTGACTCACACGATGCTTAGTATATATCTTCTTACTGCTCCTTGTGAACTATCTATCATATAGAGTTATGTAAGTGACTTTTTCAATGTTGTTTGAACAACCCTTTAAGCACAACTTTTGGTCCATTCATGTTTTAGCCTACTGCATACTTAAAACTTTATAACCAACGATTTCCAGATTTATTTCTGAATGATCAATGTTATACCTATTCTACTGTGTCATCGCGTAAACTTCATTGAAAAGGATTACAAACAGATGAACCTGTATGTCTGGCAATCAAACTCCAGTTCAGCTGACATACACACAAGTTGGTCGATTTGAGTTAGGATATGTATTAGACTGAGTATAAAGAAATCAACTTGCTGGTGCCTGTTAGATTGGTCCGTTATGTCTCACTAGTACACTTGGCTGGAACGTGACCCAGTTCGTCGTTGATTCTCTTGATAAAAGTGTTAGTATAAGCAACGATTTTATAAGCCATTCATTATGTATATTATATCGATCGATCGCTAAGACAACTGTCTACTTAATGATTGGACCTCTGCTCATGTTGCTAAGGGCATAGAAAGATTTGAGGAGTTATTGGCGCTATCCGGTTAAAATTGAACATTAAACGTGAACTGATCGTAATTTTCGGTCGACTATATTGTGCTGTGTGAAATCATTCAAACTAAAGTACTTCATATCGCTAAAACAACTGTCGTATGAAACTCGTTATTTTGCAGTAAATGGTGTGCAGTTTTAGCGTTGAACCTGTCTTAGGTCGAAATAGTGCGATACCGTTCAACCAAAAAGCAAGTGTGACACAGTGAATCAGTTGGGTAGCCGTTAACTTGGTTTCACTGCTTTCATACTGACTGAAGTGTACAGTTCCAACCCTACCGCCTGACTGCGGGTTGACGGGAGCACATGTCGATCATCTGTGTTTCTGCTCACTATCATCACAGACGCACCTGAACACCAACTGTTTGTAGTCAGATTAAGTTACACAGCGCTTCACGCTTTCCTGGGTTAGTTGTCTGCTGGTGTAGTTGCTCGCAATTTTTCCGAATAACTGACCACACGGTTGCATTTTCACTTCACCGGAAACCTACAACCTGGTGTCTATCGATAATTTTTAAGAGGTGTATGTTATTGTTTCAAATATACCCATTACGATAATGAGAACAAAGACATATAGGCGAACATATGTTTTCGATAATTCACCTTCAGTCCGGTACAATTATATAAGGAGTTAATAGAGTTAGATCGAGATAACGATCACACTTACTACAGAGAAACTAGGTCCCTGGTCAGTCAATTGGCGATGACTTGATTGGTCGGTTGCGTCACGTTTGTCCATTGGTTTGACCGCGCAGGTTGGCCATCGATCCGGTGGATTTGTGGCCATGGTAGGTGCAGCGCTTGAACAAACCGTTTTTGATGACATAATACCGGGTCAAGCAGCCTGATTCCAATTGCCTCGGCAATACAAAGTGTTCTAATTCGGATCCCTTTTGATGGGTTGCCTGTGTTAAATTTCATTTGATTATGTGATTTCGTTACGTTGGATGATAATCGAACCAATTGCCCAGCTGAGCTGTCTGCCGGATTTCACACAAGAACTGGTCAATTTGCATAACCATAGAATGTACGATGCATTATAGGGTACACAAACGACGGTTGTTCTCCATGTGTGAAATGTAAACTGAAGAATTGAAACGTACTAAAGGTGTATTGCATCGTTAAGTACATTCCGGTGAGTTTAGACCGTGACCTTTCTAAAGCGTGACATGGGTTCACTTGATTACAGATATCTTGTTGGTAAATGTATTCGCTGATTATCCCACATTCATTGAAAACATTATTATCTCTATTATATGATTGTTAATTTGTATTTATTTAAACAGAAGTCAGAAAAATACCCAACGCCCAAATGGCTTACATATCCGAGACACATCGGTTCAGCATCACCTTTGTTTTACTAGTCGGCTTTCTTTGCCTTTTTGTTGGGATCCTCGTACCATCCGTCATTTTTTACCTCTTCCGATCATCGAGAGGCTGTAGCACGAGAAGCGTGAGACACTCACCAAATTTTGGCACAATTTCTACTCCACGATGCTGTTCTCATGATTGTGAAACAAACAAAAGTTTGGCTAACAAACCCAACTTAGGCGATTCTCATGTGGCGACCGAAGAAAAGACTTCGGAGCGAAATGTCACTAACCACCAGAAGCAACTCGTTTTCAAATATCCCCACGACAGCCTCAGTGGAAGACATCTGGGCAGGAAAAAGATGGATCGACTGTTAAGTCACGCTTTTAGATCAGATTTAGCGTTCTCCTCGTCGCAACAACTTTTGTCCAGCACACCACATCATTCTCCAATGAGTGGTCCGTCGACAGCTTCAACGCTTTTGAAAGACAGGTTTACATTTGAAGATCTTCCCGATCCGCCATATGATGCACAAGGTGAATCAAACACGTTGATTCAAGGGATCAGAGATTGCAACCTCAGCCCACCGTACATCAGCTCAATCCAGGAGACTCCCCCTCCATCAAAGAAGGTGTCCAACTCGGACGGTATGCTGAGAACTTCCACTGAGTATTCTGGTGAGACAGTGAACACAACAAATGGTCCATATAACGCACAATACGCAAATCGAAATGTCAACCGTTTACCACCGAAACCAGTGGAACAAACCACGGCTGAGAATCATAGCTCTGGAAATCTGAGTTTGGATTCCACAAAAGTTATCTGACGGCTGGCAAGCAGACTGTACTAAGCATTATTTGAGTTCTATTCATTTCTTCGCTGTTGAATCTTATGTAAATTATTAGTCACACAGGATAAAATCATGCTTTATAGCCGATATACCCGTAGCGCTATTCGGAATTTCACAATCATGCATGGTTCACACAAAACTACAAACGACAACAAATCCATTGCCCCGTTCATTTCATTTCATTTGCTCAAAACGTTTTCTTTATTTCCAAAAACTTGAAAATAATGTTGTTATCACAAAAGCAATTGTAAAGTCAGTTATCATGCTGATTAGGATAAGTAAACCAAAAATTCTTCCATTTGTTATAATCAATGTATTTGGTAGCGCATACTTTGACTTGTGATGCGCTGATTATTTCCATGCTTACAATAAGTTACTTAGCGTTGTTTGAAACATCAACAGCAGCATTAAGCAAGTGTTTTATACGGATGTTTCACAGCCACATAACCATGGAAACGCTTTAGTTAAGGAAACAATTTACCAAAAGGAACAGGCTGAAATCATAAGACCTTAACAGTTCAAATCAAACTTTTTATATTTCGCAAAAGTAACGACTGATTACCAATTGAGATTAAGCTGTAACTTGCAAAGTGGATTCCTTTCTTCAACCGTTATTGTTTTATTGCAATTGTTGTCCTTATTTCATTGACGATTTGGTCAAACGATAGCAATTTCGACCAAACTGAAAACACTTATTAGTCATTTCTTTTGATTTCCATAGTCAGGCAATAAGTCTCGACTAGTCCACCGATTGTAACATGCCGGAGTAAATCTCTTGTTCTTATTGATCTGCGCTAAATTGCCTTTACTCCCTCTTACATCTTGTGCCCATGAGGTAAAGCGTCAATAGGGAGAGCTCCAAATAGAGTTTGATTAATTTCAAGTTAAACATCACCCACAATTGATCGCAGCTGTCGCATTCCTATAAACTCTCCAGTAGGCTCTTTTCGAAAAGAAGTACTGGACTCGAGTTTCGCTCTCATTAGAGCTCGTCAGTAGAGCATATCCTCGCCACTGCCGGAACCGTGTATAGCAAGCGCTTCGGGAAAAGCAAAAACATATTTGTTCATTGTCTCTCAGATAACATAGAATGCTTTATCGGGGTCTATTCAGTGACCAGATTCATGCAAATGCTTTGTAATTGCACATTCTACATTTCAACTTTTGACACTCGGAAGCTATTTGGGGAGGTGCTCCTAAATCCGAATTCCCAGTGCCCTTACGTTGCAGCCAACGTGCTATAAATCGCAGACAAGTGTATAAGTAATGTTTGAATTGACGAGCACGGGCAATGGATTCTTTGTCGGAGTTGATGAGATGCAAGCTTTTTGTACAGCACAATGAACCTGGCTGATATTCACATGCGATAGAGTGCTGCTTTTATTCTTCGTCTCATGAGGAGTGCTACATCATTCCCTTTGTAGGTGGGGATATGAACGTAAGTTTCCGCGATACTGTTACCTGGGCTGAAAGAGTAGTCTAGAATTCCTATAAATAAAACGAACTGAGTATCCATTTTGGATAGGGGCCTACTGGAAAAACTCAGGCTCCTCAGATCACGTTTTGCGAATTCGCTGGCATATCGTTTACACGAACCGACGTTTGCATGCAATTATTGCAGAGCTTTTAAAGTGCAATAACTGATCAGTACAAGTATTCTTCTAGAAAATGCTTGTAAAAAAATACATTTCCTCATCTAGTGAGTCTGACTTTTTGCGTGTGAATAACAACAGCGGACAAAACGGTACTTAATCATACATTTTACATGACGGTCCGAGACAGAATGGTTTCGGACTGGAATGGTTAAACCACTGTATAACAAGCGTGTGTCGTCATCATCATCACAGAGAGCAATACATCATTGGTTCACAATGATGCTTAACTGCCACACAACCATGAAGATGAAATGAAGCCAACCTTGAATGAGGAGATGAAGAAAAAAAGAATGGGACAGGAAGGAATCTAACTACTTAAATAAAAAGCTGCGTCTATATTCAAACACTCAACATTTAGATGCCTACACTACGCAAACAAACAATCGAACTGTAAGTGAATGTAAGGCGTCATTAGCAAGACAGCTTCCTTATTGCTTTCACTGCCCCGCGTCATTGAATGCTGTCACTTTACAGACAACTCGGTCAAACTACGAAAACATTCACGCCACTGAACTCGATTATCTGCCATCTCACCTAACGTCCCAAGCCACTGACTCTGTGAGTCGGGAGGGCCCCAACCAGGGAGAAGAACCCGACCTACAGTGATCACTCGCTTCGTGAACGATTTCATTTCCTTACGCCAGATCATAATCCGTCCATCTCACACCTTACGTCAGTCAGGCACAGTGTCGGCAAACAGTGTTCCGTATGGTAAGCGACTAGCTAGCATCCTAAGTATATGGTCTAACCATCTAAGTCTGTGCAAATGTAGTGACTGAACAAAAGAACTCGTTTGACAAACACCCGCTTTATAACCTCCTGGTTGCCCAATCGCTGGTGCCACCCGATATTAGCGACTGAACGCAGACATCGGTGGTCAAACACCTGAAGACAGTTCATCTCTTCTACTCTGAGAGGTCATGTTTCGCTTCCGTAAAGTATTACAACCCTCACCGTTGTCTGATATACGCGACCCTTAAGTTTCAGAGAGATACCTCTCTGTCGCCAGAGGTGCCTCAGATTAGTGAACATCGCTCTAGTCTTGGAGATACGCGCTTCTATTTCATTCCCTACACCGTCGCTGAGGTAGCCTGTGTATCACCCAAAAACCTCCATTGCTTGTTAAATCACCCAATCCCCTTTTCAGAAACTTGAACCATGGTGGCTTGTCACTTTAGCTTTGTTGGCGCATTGTGTGACAGTTTTATTCGCCTTCTGTTCACAATCTGATAAAGGGCGCATTATTGTGTATTCCCATGTTGGAGTACTCCTTGACCTGCATATTTTCAGTGATTCGTTTTTTGATTAGACCTCACTGTTGAAATCTATGTTGGTCGATAGACAGCAGTACGAGTCGACTGAAACACTTATGTAACTGGCTGTTATCCAAGCTCACCATGACCTCTGAGGCAAATAAAATGCTATCGGCTTGTAAGCAGGGGGATGTTTGGGAACACCGTCTTTAAAGATGAGTTACACGGTGTATGCCTTCCAATATCTGGAAAACTTTCCTTCTCGGCGCGATCGATTTAATAATTCATCCTTTAGAGTACGTCTTTATTACCAGAGGAGAGGTGACATCAGTACATAGAGATTTATATCCACAAGACGTTGGTAGGTTATGGAAAATGTCTGGTGTGAACACAATTGTTCACATATGTGGTTCTGGTACAAGACTTATCAACTGGCTCTGTAAAACTGGTACCAAACATACTCAACTACTGTTCGTAAAAGAAAGTTGGCAGCTTCTTTATTCAAGACTGCCGTCCTATTTGTGTCGCACAAGTGAGAGATTTCAGGACCACTTTTGGTGATGGAAGCAACAGTGCTGTGGAACCTATTGTAGATCACAGCTAACTGGTACTGGTGTTTATCGACCTGCACAGCTGTTGTTGCTAGGTTACAAACTATGCAATATGAGACCATAGGACAACCTGGACCTAACTCACAAGCGAAAGTGTTTAAGCGTTCAGATGTGGTTAATCGGCCGTGCCCAGTGGTTAGCACGGTCGTTCCATAATACCGAGGTCGATGTTCGAATCTCGGCCGTTGCAAGTGTGTGCACTACTGACGAGCTGTAACGAGAACGAAACTCCAACCTAGTAGTTATATTTTTAATTAGGCTAGCTCGAAGTCTGTATGAATGTGGAGACAACTACCAATTGTCGGTGACGTACAACATAGATCTAATCAGCTCCTCAGTTATTCATCAAACATATATAACACTCATTGTGTGGTTCCACAACTTACTCCAGTCTGCTGTTTTTAAAGACAGTTAATAACGAAGTAAGTTTTTATGCCTGCATCGTCTAGATTGCCTGATCGAGACATTCCTACCGATGAATTTACTAACTACCTCCACAATAAACTTCCAGTGGTCGTCGAGAAACAGGTACGTTTAGGCATCAGACCAACACACAACTGTTCTCTGCTCGGAGTTCTCTAGTCTGCTTTCTAAATTTCTTTAGGAATTTTCGAGTCGGGTGGAATATATCCACCTTGTCTATTAATCCAAATAAAGTGAACATGTGGTCACTATGGCCTGGCGGGCTAGTACTTTTTATGTCATAACTCGTATGTTTTTACTGGTTAGAATAAAACTTAAGTTTGAAATTATGTAGGAGGCCAGTCACTTCGTGAACCTCCAAAAGTTTTTTGAAGCGGAAAAGCAAATCGCGGATATTTAGCTTAAGTCTCACAGATCTAGAAGTCAATTTTTCCGTAAGTAAAATTACACATGAGTAGAATCTTTGAGAGTCCTGCAGAGGTAGACTTACCTATGTCGTCATTAAGTAGAAGGTAGCTGAAGACCGGGGCTAGAAAGAGTCATTATGTCATACTGATCGGACAGCCGGATAATTCGTTAAAATGCGCAATGCACCGTACGACTCCAGTTGACCTCATCAGAACCACTCTGTGTGCTGGCTTTCAACACGAAGTGCCACATGTCCACATTTTCACATATTAATGATCTTGGCGCCACACAGGCACATTTGGTGTATTCATTTCCCCATTTTAACACGTGTCATACATCATGTTCCTTTTGTTCTGACAATGAACAATCTTGGTAGATTGCGTACCACACAAAACTCCTGCAGCCCGTTGAGAAGGGACGCTGCAGTGGTACAAAAACACCTGTTAGAAACTACACCAATTTATCTCTCTCCCAAGTCAACATCTAAAAGCTTAGGTCTCCGTATATTTCCACTTCTGAGAAGTTGGTCAGGCTCAGCTACTTTAGTATCCATGCCGCCATCCTCAGTTGAGAATATTGCTACGTCTAGTTTATTGTCTAGTTAGTGGAAGTGACTGTTGAAGCACTATTCAAAACTTCGAGATTACCTCGGGTGAGCGATAAATTTTAGGTTGCACCTGACTGAAGTATTTGAAGTAAGTTGTTGGTGAACGACAAACCATGATCATTCATGCACTGAATAGAATCGAAACGCGTGAAAGTCTTGGTGCTGGGTTCGTCTACCTGGCTGGGGTCCTCGCGAATCACGTTAGGTGAGATGGTAAATAATCGAGTTCAGTGGCGTGAATGTTTTCGTTGTTTGGCCGAGTTGTCCGTGAAATGAGTACACTTAATGACGCGGGGCAGTGAAAGCCGTAAGGAAGCTGTCTTGCTAATGACGCCTTACATTCAATTACAGTTCGATTGTTGGTTTGCATAGTGTAGGTATCTTGATGTTGAGTGTTTGAGTATAAACGCAGCTTTTTCTTTAAGTAGTTAGATTCTTTCCTGTTCCATTCTTTTTTCATTTCTTTTCTCAGACAAGGTTTGCTTCTTTTCTTCTTCATGATTGTGTGGCAGTTAAGCATCAATGTGAACCACTGATGTATTGCTGTCTATGATGATGTGCTGGAATGGATACTAAATTACCTGGGCTAGCAAGTTTATCAGATCTTGTCACTTGGGGGCCAGAAAGTTCAAACTTAGAGACTGCAGATTTAAATCATGATATGGATTGACACAGTTGTCCGTAGTTTCGAGAGCGGCAACATTTTAAGTAACAGCATACCCATGTCGTCTAACCTCAGCCATGGAGTTACGGTCATCAACTAAAGTTCTACCAGATTTCTGGAACCGTTCTGATTGAATTTTTGAACCTCTCATATGTGGAGTGATATAGCGTCAGTATTTGTTCTGTTTCATTTCTATCACTAAATAAAATATGTATGGTTGGTCTTGGAAAATCCCTGTATTTTGAGTCAATATTTCGACCTAGTCGTTGCAGCACTCTAGAGAAAATGTTGACAATACTCGAATTTTGGAACTGCTTCACAGAAAGAATCTTGCCACAGTGTAAAAGTCAAAACATTATGCCTTTATTACTATGGTTTTAATCTTGAGCTAATGAGCTTAGCAAATGGATGAACTGATAAACACACCGAAGTGTAGGGTCCAGTCAGCCTACTAACATGTAGCTCTTAACTGTTTACTTAAACATTTTGCTTGTTTCATCGGTGTTATCATTACTGTTATGGCTGTCACAGTAAATGCGATTTTTATAGTTTGCATTCTGCCTCCTTCCGAGGTCAGCTGAAAGTATGCAATATATATCCGCAAAGGGAGAAAATTGGTCTTCTTCTCAATGAATTATAACGCGGAAATGTTTTGAGGGCTGTAGTTGTTTTGTTCCCTTGTACAATGTATGGAAGTACTCACTCTATACCCTCATTGGGATTGTCCCTTACCCAAACTGAAAACTCGATGAGACAATGTTCATGTTCCGACTGGAATCACTCACAAGAGCCACCTTTTATGATCTAAGTTGGATACATCAAAAATGTCTCAGTCTACTTTATCCCGATAACAGTCAATGAATGGTCGGATGATGAATAAAAGGTGGAGAAACAAACGCAATCAACCAGCTAAAATACTGTTGAAGGTAAATGTTCATAGTTATGTGATTGCGCTATCACATAGCAAAACCTATTTAGAAAACTGTTGTAGTATCTCCGGAATGCTGTCAGATTGGTTCAACAGCGACGTATCTCAAGTGATTCGGGCTCGCGTGCAAATCTGATTCTGTCGCTAATTGGCCTGTCTGTACCACAATATCCAGTTTGTTGAAATATAATTCTGCTTTATATATGGAATAATCAGCGTAGCAAAAAAGCAAAGTAGACACGGATGCTAACAAGCCAGCCAGTGTGTGTGCCAATGTCATTTGTCAGCAAGAGCTCCGTGATGGAGTTGGCTGCAGTATAACATGGAACATCACAGAGTCTATTACTAGCCAGCCCCTTGCGTACCATGAAGACGCACTTGCGCGCAGGCATTAGCACACACAAGAAGCATGATTAGATCAGCGAATAACGACAAGCGCTAACTCACGAAAACTCTCACAGACGGTTGGTATCGGTACTGTGTGTGTGTGTGTGATCACTTAAACGTGTAGCTGACGCGACATAAATGACGCACTCAACACATCAGGTTCCCATCTTGATCCATTGACAGCATAACAGAGCGCGCCTAACTGCCTACGTCTTCATGGGCTTGGAAAAGAAAGTCTGTTTACACTCAGGCCGATAAACATGGTTGTGCATCGGAATAAAACGCACTTGGTGAAGTTACAAGGAGAATACGTGAGAGATCGTTTAGCATAAGACGTCAGTGCACAGTAAACACATTTCAGTGAAAGAGAAATTTTGAAGGTAATACTTTTGAGAACATTTTTGCAAGAAAAAACTGCATGGCGGGATCCGGAGAGGTGAGATCTAAGAGACTTGACAAACACTAATTATCCAGGTCCAACATCGTTCGCTTTAGATAGGTTTTTCAGCCAAAATAAATGTTCAATAACGAGAAAATATGGGTGAAAACTCGTCAAACTAACCAGACTGAATGTTTTACTTCGGCACTAATCGAAAGTATTTACGACACCAGAATACAGTGAAAAGAAATATTGTCAAAAAGGATGATTAAACAGGAATAGGAACCAACTTAAAATGTAGTGTACAACGATAATAGAGAATGGAATGAAAACCTTTTATCAACTTTTTCAAGAGTTTAGAAAACAAATAGGGATTCGACCTAGGAAAAACAAACACTGTATGTATCAATTATCTAAGTTATAGATAGAATTCTAAAAACCACAGGTGGAAATTACGGGCAACACTGACTACCAGGAGAAATCGTTTGACATTTCACTTGAGGACAGTCAACATCTACTCACAATCACAGACTCCACTTTGTGCTCTGGTTAAAATACTTGACGGAACTGGATCAGGTCGAACGTACATTGGATTATACAAGGAGAGCATACAGTATGGGAGAATGTGAACGGACCTGGTGAGAAATACAGCGAACTAGACAAGCATATGATATTTGTTTTATTGTGATCGGAATATGTAATATTCGAGCAAAATAAGTACAAGATTAACTTTAATAGACAGCAGCTTATCAACTCCAGGTGGCCTTTGACACAACAAATTCAGATGTGAAAAATCAGAGCTTCGGCTGGATTCGATCCAGCGACGTCGTATGCACTACCTAACGCTGGTAATGCAAGAGAACACGACTAGCATCACTGTCCTCGCTGCACGGTCATTCCTGATTGCTTATTGGCGCACAATCACCTTCGATTTCCATCGCTCATTCGATTTGCAGCACCACATCAAACGTTTTTTAGGCCATACGGAATTGTTTGCGTACGTTTGTGCAAACCATGAATATCTCCAGGCCAACAGCATTTACCACTAAACGATTGCGCGGATAACACTACCGGCACCAAACCTACGCTATCTGCCTCATCTCTATCCAATTAGCGTCCATTCGCATGACCGGTCTGAGGATACTCGCTGGTTTAGCTATTCCTAGGCGTTGTCATTAATCCATTTGTCGATTTTTAACCTAGGTGTATTCATCGCATACGATTTTCCGCACTAACCAGCTTTTAGTTCAAACACTTTTAATATATAACCACTGGAACTTGACCTACGTCACTATGGTGTAAAAAATCACTCTTTTGGAAACATTCAAAAAAATCGCAAAACCGTTTGAAAACAAACAAACCGTTCAGTATATATGGCATACATTCAACTTCTGTCCCGGGTGAGTCACATATTTCTTTCAGGCTGCTCGCTCCCCGTGTTTGCTGAACCTCCGAAGAACTCGTCCGAAGACCGTTCAACGGAAGTCATCTCCAGTTTCCACCTTCTAGCCTATGACAGACGTCTTTATCCTGATTGCATTTATACATCTTGCACTTTGCACCTTTCGGGGCTTTCGCATTGTAGAAGCTTACCGGCTTAGATGGAGGTACAATGATGCTACCTATGTCGAGTTTCTGACAGCACCCAACTGGCACACTTCGACCGTATCGTTGTAGAGTAAACCAACTAGCAAATCGACCAGGGAAAATCCCACCTGCCCTCTGCTCTGCGTCCTACAGACACGCATTTCATTAGGCCTCTGCACGCACCATCACTGGTGTGGTTTGCGACTGTCTCCTTTTCATGTGAAGCTCGCCACACCACGGTCATCACTCATGCGAACACAGGCCATCGTCGACAGTCTCACATGTAATGAGTCGACGATTTCGGAAGTACGCAACTTCCTCAGCTATACTGCCAAATTCACCAGTCTGTACGGTAGTTCACACCATTCCCACGTTGGGTTAGTTTCATTCTAGACTGGCGCAGTAGCACAAGGAGGGGGACCTTGTGGTCTTAGGTCTTTTATGTATGTACTCATGGCATCGAGAGTGCCATGAACGAAACCACAAGGGGGTGGCCAGTACATCGATACCTGCGGTTACATGATCGAAGGCTGTCTACCGCCACCCTTCTGGGGGAGGCTTGTGTAGTGACCAGCGATCGTGTGGCTTCTCTAAGGATCCCGGCTGCAAGTGATTTCCAGCTTGTCTGTTCCGTATGCATGATTCTGTGTACGCCTGCAATAGGAGGCCTGATATGAACTCAGTGCCACTTTCTTCAGTCGTGCAACTAATTGCACACAGCGAATGTTTGCTCTTCTCCTAACGACTCATCTATTATTTCATTCTTCAAGGTCGTTTAACCGAACCCTTTTTTGAGCATCATTTAAAGCACTCGAAGGTTCCACGCACTTTTCGCCTGGCGCGCTTTTGAGTGCCGCCGGGTGGGCTGTGGCCCATCTCGCGCTTCTATTCTTTCTCCTCTTGGTTGCTGCCGTTGATCCCAGACTAGGCTAGAGCTAACTACTTATCACATCTCCAAACACTGCTGGAAATAAACGGTTTGTTTCCAAACCTCACTGTGTTCTCTAGTTCGATGCCTGTTTGGACTACATTTCGATTGCTCTTCAGGAAAGGTGTATTAAATTGTTAGTGGACGGGGGTCTAGCGCATGCCCACTCGGCTACTACACCGGCGCTGTATAATTATGAATTTTAACACTGAACACAAAACATATGCCACCAATTTTACCTTTTTTGAATAAGTTAATGTCCAAGTTTGTTGTTTCCAACTGCAATAAATGCTAGAGATTGAGAAATCAGAAGAGTGAGGAATGATAGAAATCAAAACTGTATTAAAATACAAAATAATCGAAAGCTCTGGAATAAAAGTGGCTAGGAAAAAGTGTTTGTTCCACTGACAAACGAGTATCCTGTAAAAAGAAAACAAAAGTAGTTCAGTTTAAATCATGATTTTTAAAAGTGTTTAAACCATACATTCCAATTTTAGTTCGCATAAACGTAAACCTGCTTCCAACACTGAAACATATCTGACAGCCGGTAGTAGCTACTGACAGACAGTATGATCCCAACGTTGTGACCGTACAGGTGTACATTCCGATTATCGTCGTTTCAGGTCGAGTTAATTCTCTGTAAATCTGAATATGCCAAAACAATAGAATGTTGAACTATGTCTGTCACCCTGTGTACCAAGATCGACCACGCGTATCTACAGACAATACGAGTTGATTGAATCAATGTTCAATTAATTGGCCAGTCACCATGTCAAATGGAACATTGGTCCGGCATACTGTTGCCACACCCAAATTCCGACCAATGTGAAGCACAGTAAGCCAACTAGTGTTACGTGTCCTTAAAACTGAAGATAGGAGAATTCAAAAATGAACGGATATTGTAGGATTACTATCTGAAGACAATATAGAAACTTACAGACGTGTGCTAACGCAAACAACACAACTCTGTACGGACTCTTTGTCTTTCGACGCAAATATCTAACAAAACCATGAATGTTGGTTGACAACATCTAATAACAACTTCATGTAGCAACGGTTTTCGTGTGCTATGCGCCGATTCAACAGCGAATTAGAACGACCTAGGTCAACTAAAGTGGGTTTGAACAGGATAGCGGTGTCTACGTGTGATCAAATATAACTAACCGATGTCAACCAACTTTAGTTCAACGTATCGTTTTGCGGAACGCCCCTAGATTGTCAGGGAAAGTGAGCTAACAGATTTATTGAACATGTCTGAAGGTGGTTAAGATTTCCTGCCAAAAAATAAGATCACAGTCCACATCCAGCTGACAGCTACACTTCTCGGTGAGCAGAGCAACGCATATCAAATATGTCTCGAGGAATTCATAGAATGTGTGAGAAGAAAGGCCTAATGTTGTAAAACTGCCGTAGTTTGTGTCCTGTTGTACCTAACTTGTATAAAGGTCCATCGTGTCCATAAAAAATAGCGTTTCATGACCCGCTTATTCTGTCAAGCTTCCTCTGTCTAGTTTCAAGAAAGCGTGATACTCACCACTACACTACGGCTTGAAACTGAGCATTAACTAGTCATTACATCTACCCACATGACAGGATGATATGCGCTTATAGTCACAAATGTCATCGGATACTGGATGCCTTCCTCGTAATGGATTTTTATTCAAATCTATACCGCCCATACAGTTTGATGTAATATAAACGATGTATACCACAATGTGTAGAAACATTGTGCCAAAAAAGTTATTCAAAAATACCATGCGCATTCATTTTCTCCACAATCATTGCACACTTATGTTAAGCATTTTCATAAGTGGTAATGGATCCTGATTACTGACCATGGACACAAATTTCAAGTTCCCGCTCTGTTTCCTAATTTATTCGTTTTGTCGTCAATCTGTTCGTTGTATCACTGCAATATCTTGACCTGCACACCGTTTTTCGTTTATCGTCTACGGCTGGCATAAATTGATAGAGAGGAGAGATCTATGTTTTACTTAATTAGTAAATTCCTTTTTACTATTACGTAAGCGCGTATACTGTTTTACCATTTTATTATGTCTACGTAGCTTGGATATATCTGGAGTTATTTGTGACTGGCATAAGACAAATTAAGTCAAAATCGACATTGTTGATAGTTTGTCCAACACAAATTCAATTCTCAGCTCCCACAAATCTGCAACTTTCCCATGAACCTTGTGAAGCTTTAGCGATACTCACGTTTTCCAATAACGATCAGAGACCAGGGCTATACCTCGCGGTTTACCATCGATATACAAATTTCCAGGCACTAAAAACACTTTCACGGACGCTCTATCACACGTTCATAACCTCTGCGCATCCGCTGATAATAACATTGGTTTTGTAGCCATGGCTGCCATGTGAACCACTGATCCTGAGATCAGGCACCTTTGTTAGCAGAGCTCTCTCACAACTCAACACGTACCTCTGACATCTTCAGAGGGAACGATCTTCTCTGACACTTCTCAGGCACACCTCGCCCCGTAGTGCTTGCATTTTTTCTCTGCACAGTGTTCGATACACTACACAGTTTGTCTCATCTTGGCATACTCGCTTCACTTGAACTTGTCAACACATGTTTGGTACGAACAAAAGTAAACTGTGATGTAGCAACAGAAACCGTTCTTGTCTCAAACGCCAACGTTTCAAAGTCCACCGTCACACGTAGAGCCCCTTTAGCAATTTCCCTTTGCCTGACACACGTGTTCACCAAGTGCACGTCGATCTGGTAGGCTCCTTACCGACAACAAATGGTTCTATCTGCTGACGTGTGCTGGTCGCTTCACAAGATGGCCTGCAGCCATACCGCTATCTAACTGCTCCTCAAAGACGGTGGCCAACGTCTTGCTGGAACATTGGATGGCACAATTTCGTTGCCAAGCACTGTTGAACACAGATCGTAGATCACACTCTGAAGGACATTTTGCGACCCTCCTAATACGTTAGGATGCAAGCACATTCGCAATACCGCTTACCATCCAGCAGCAAATGGGATGGTTGAGCGTTTTCACTGCCAACTAAAAGCCGCTGTTATTGTGCGTGCTAGTTCTTCGTGGAAAAAGGTACTCTCGTTAGTTCCTTTAAAACTACGGAACACGGTTAAAAAAGATGTAGACACTACTACAGCAGAACTAGTTTTTGGTTATCAGGTGAGCTCATCTCACGTGCACTTTCAGCATTGTAGGATTACAGTAGCTATACAGTTCGTTTGGCGCACCACGTTAAAAAGCTACATCCGGTGCAGTCTAGAAAGCAATCATCAGCTGTGCATGTGCACGCCAAGCTGTCCTCGTGTGCTCATGGTCTTGTACCTACGGATGGCCTATGTCAACCACTGTAAACCATGTACTTTCGAATATGAATCAGGCTGGAAATTCCATCCACTTTGATTTCGGTAGAGCGTGCTTATTGGAATGCCAATACACGGACACTTTCGTATTAAAATCCCCCACTCTAATCAGGAACCTAGAAACAAACTTTGAGAAGTATTTCTTCTGACAGGATACAGACACCTTCAAGGCTAGAATGTTTAGAATACCGAGGAATCTGGACACGATTAAAGATGCCCGGGTCTGAAAGAATTGAGGCCGTTCTATGCAGTTCACTTACTTTGACCCGCCGAAAGTCCACCAAAGACGCAGTCCGCTCGTGAAGTGGTATGAAGTAATCGCTTGCGCTGTATTTAAAACTGAAAACCGAAAGATATCTGTCGGCAGTTGGCCGGTCAGCCTGATCAACATTGCGACGAAACTCCTCGAGTGGCTGAAAAATTGGACAGTCTAAGCTCACCTCGCTCGGTTGCGGTTCATTTGCTTAGTCCAACACGGTTTTAGATATAAACACTTCTGCCTACTAAATCTTTTTATTGCAAGCTAAAAATGGGTGGATGTGATGAACGAGGGCTAAGTTGCAAAAGTGGCTTTCAGTAACTTTAGTAAGGCCTTCGCAAGAGTATCCCGTCAGAAGCTGCACTTGAAATTATTCTCCATCAGAATGAGTGGGCGAATCGTATAGTGAATATCCACATTTCTGGAAAAAGGAGGTAATATTTCCATGCCGGAACAACTACGTTATCCCCCCCTTTTGGTCACAGTCTCCTGATCTCCATGGGATACTCTCGCTGACGCTTGCAGATGACCTTAAGAAGTGACAGATGTCAAAAACAATTTAGAGAGTCGGAAGCCTTGAACTAGTTTTGGAATGGCTTCTGTCACTAGACTATGAAAAATACAAGCAACTGTGCATTGGTTCAGCTGCTGCCGTCACACCTACTTATGCATTAAGAGGAACAGAGCTGCCTGTTGTGAGTAAACAGGTGGGCCACAGTCTCACGATTTCCAGCCACTTCAAGATCAGCAGCCTATGACACCTCACTGGCAGCAAATGCTATCATGTGCCCTGGATGCCACCTGGAGTTTTAAGGATGTTGACGGGTGATATTTTCCGCATGCTCTTTACTGTGTTTATTAGGTCGAACCCCAAGCACTGCGTCAAGATAAACCCGTCAAGCCTAATGTGAGAAAAAGGTAGTACTTTAGCGGGTTACGTTTGAGGGCAATAGCCTGATGCACGACTTGAAAGACCTGTAATACTGACAGAAGCTCGATAGTCTTTACACGTATTTGTCAGTTCATAAGAACTACGGACGGAACTGATCTTCATCTATGATGTTAGTCCTTGACTCTTCAGGCTATATATGCTGATACGGCCTAAAGCTCTTTTTGCATACCATTTGAAGTAGAACAAATCTCGATCTGACCAATAGAGGGCTGAATGCTATCTACCTCGGCAAGGCATATATCATCGGAGTAATCCCCTAGATGATGTAAAGCTTGTACACTCGGTAGGAAATTTCTAGTTCCAATCTGATGCTCCAGGGTTTTGGTGTAATCTTTTTCCATGCGTTTTGCCTTCTTGCTTAGCGTCAACCCTGTGCCTAGTTTCATCGTTTTGCCTTCTAATAAATTCATTTCATCTAGCTTGACCCAGTGTCCTCTTCATACCAATCTAGTTTATCCCTTACTACGTGGCTAGTACAGTGGGAACGGTTGCGTCGACCATGAGAGCGTTTAGTGGTTGGCCCGTAGTTGGATTAATAACGACACCTTCAGCTGATTTAGGGTTACCTGCTTCGGTTTCAACGATGGACACTCGTAGGAACAATCAAGGGATGTGCGATTAACGTTCCGGTCCTACCAGAATTTGAGCTTGACCGAACAGAGTGGCTGGATTATAAACATACAGTGATCAAGAACTGCAAGCCTGGAGCAACAATCAGTTGATAACCAGCTATCAGCTAGCTCTGGTGAACTACAAAACGCCCAGACAACTACTCTTCATCGTTCACATAGTCGCATCGTAGTTTGCTGGGTTTCCACGTACGGCTGTAAAGACGAGCCGTAAGAACTGCCACAATAAATCCGGATAAGACCACTTGACGGACAGTACCAAACCGTCTACAACTTTGTCGTCTTTTCGTCTCAATTGTTTTTTTATCAATGCTACAGCACTGAACATCAACTCTACATTGTGAAAAGTGACGGCTGAGTTTACTCAACTACTTCACATCCACGTAGGTTTCATTCGTGTTTACTCTGTTGAATGCAACCTGACAGATTTTATTGTTCGTACATTAAACCGAGTCTAATCTATTGCCAAGTATTCGTATCAATGACTTTATAAAAGACAATTTCCGTTTACATCCTTTTATCTGGTCATCCAGGATGTTCTGCTGAAGTAGTTCGGGGTATGCAACGCGGGGACTGCTATTAGTGATGTCATACAAATTGCACCCAACACGCGCCGGAACAGTAGGTAACTTTGGAGAAAACTTAGCCGGAATTCACTCGCACATCATGTCGCTTTCTAACCTATTCTTCCATCTCTGTTATGGTAATAGAGTCACAAAAGTCAGTTACCAGAACGTCACGCTCCCTGCCAAGTCCAAAATAACCACTCTGGTGGGAGCACGAACTGTCCAGCAGAACAATGACTTGTACACAAGGCTGCATTTTCTAGTCACTTTGAAATAGCGGATGCCGAGCAATCTACATCAGATGTGTACTGCAAGCCTCATCATCATCATCATTATCATAACAGCCATGAGCCTGACCAAAAGGTACTGTGGCATTAAAATTGTCTAAACAGGCAGTAAAGAGAGGTGTCACAGCACTAAAAGAGCAAGGCAAACGGAACGTTTGGTTCATAATAGGTGGAAGAGTTGAGCCAAACGATGACAACTTATCTCCAATTAAATGTATGCTGACCACCGTTTACCCTACAGTAAACGATACATTACTCGCGTCAGCTGGTTGAGAGCAAAAAGAAACAAGACAATGAAAAGAATCACGGTTGCTCTTTCTTGAGCCACCCTCTCAACAGATAATTTCAAGATTACGGATTCAAATGATTTTAACCGCCAGTCGCAGTGTGTTTCGGGAGAGGTTCAGCAGGCAGCGGAATCCTTGACGTGCATATTCCATCGTAAGCTGTAACAAACGACTTGGAGCCTTTTTGTACTGTCCCCAGTAAACGTGGCACCCCTCCATAAGCCCAACGAAAAGTCCGGTTGTATTGAGCAGAATACGCGGACAGCCACCTGCTCATCAGACAACTCGAACAAGAATGTCAGAGTTGCCGAAGGTGCTAATCAGTATACTCAATTTTAAACCTTGAGGGTAACTTCACTCAAACGATGAATGCACCTTCCACTTTTCTGTACATTCAACTACTTGCGCAAATCCCCCAGAAGAGGTATGAGACGCCTCCAAAGGCGAATATTTCAAATGCCAAGAAACTATCAGAAGGACTCTTGGGTGTCCCTCCATGTTTGATTAATACTTGAAAGAACACAATAAAAACGCACCTGATATTGAAAACCATCAGTGCTGGGCCACATCTTAAGCATAACCAAATTTTCTGGCAGGAATATTGCAAGTAAATCCACAACCGAAAGACACAGGACCCTCAAAGAATCTCCCAGATCAGAAAATGTCTAAAGCTGTTAGAAGGAGAGAAGGCAGGTTATCTCAATAGGTCCTGTCAAAACTATCCCACAATCGCTTCTATCAAAATTGCGAAGGCTCGCTAACGCAACAGATTTCCTTCCACTCATATGAAGTCCTTAGTTTGTAGGATTAAGCGAGCCAAAGACGACCGGCCGAGAATAACGCAACGAATAAACGAGAAGTGTATTGTCAACGCGCGAAGTCGACGTGAGAGAAGGCAATGACAAGACAAAATAATAACAGCAAAACGACAAGCGAGCGCACAGCTTAAATCGTACATCCGGGTGCGCGGCGTACTTATCGGTCTTTCGACTCCTTCAAACAAACGTTTAGATCCACACAAAAGGTGAAAACAAAAAGGAGTGTAAATGGCAATCGTAATTCTAACCTAACCAGCAGTAAACAAATATGGCTGCTACAAATTCCATGCAAGTGGTCATTAAGCAGTGAACCTCAGATAACGTTTTGCTCAAAGAGACAAAACCAGTGTGATGAGAACGTCCGTCAAACGTCGTCTGCTCATCCTACCGGGCAAGTTCACGTCAGACACTTCCACCTCTTCTTCTGTCCACCCCTGTCGACATTCTGCGGTCGATTCGTGAGAAAATAGCCTCAAACTGTACTTAAACCGATAGGTCCATTCTAATGAACAATCTACCAGAACTAAGACAGCTCGCGCAAGACAGACACCCCCATGTTATTAAACTTACTTAAACGCGGTTGATATTGGAAATTAGTGGGTACTCTGTTTTCCGTGCCGGTTCTAGAAGAGGACGTACAGAGGGGTTGCTGTTTATTTTCACCCAAACCAACCCCTAACCTTCGACATAGTGATGACGCTTCTTCTGATATGTGCGGTAATACCTGACTGTAGGTCAAACTCTATGGTCAAGATTCCCTATTACTAAGAAGTATACATTGCTCACTCTCGGGTTCTGGTTCGTGAGATGAAACCCTTCTATCACACCCAGATTCTTTTACTTCACTTCTTTCACTCACGTATTATGGATGATTTCAGTGCTCTGGATGCGGTTGAGACTAGGCCGGTACGGGTTTCTGGGGGAAGATTCAACAGAGGATTATTTTTGAATGTAGAAGGGACAGCTCAAACTCAACATGTCAACAGACACGCGAGGTACCGTCTATGTCGAAGAGCTTCCATGTTGGACCTCATAATCTCCAACAACAGTATTTACATCGTTTAAGTAACTACTTCCTCTCCCCTTGATCACAAAGATCACTTAATGCTGAACTTTGTCACTGGGTGCATCAACAACACCAAAATCAAACAACGCGGAACCTCAGTATGGCTGACCATGACGGTCAGAGGAACCAACTCAGCACCCAACCCATAGACAGTTTCAACCATTTCGGACGTCCGACTGATCAAAAACATAATCCATAAAATCGATATGCTGAGCATTCCCCACAAATCTACTATGAACTCTTCAGGCTCGCCCTTAGCAGGGGGTATCTGTTTTCCTCTTAAACTTTCTGCACTAGACATGATAAAACGGCAGTATGGTAAATCTGGGGACATGGAGACGTTTATCAAGGTTCACAATCGATGTGACCCAGAACTCAGTTGTAATCACCCCGACTCAAAAATCCAAAGTGCTCGACCTGGTTCAGAAGATAACAACTTCCTAAATACGTATGTCATCGGCGCACAAATCCTCTCTAACCTTAGTGGCTGCGTTACAAACGGTAAGGTTACCAGTGCACAACACGAGGGCGTCGAGGTATTTAGGGACTTTCACGTAAACAGCAATATAACCTATTTCCAGGTTTCTGTCACTAACACTTCAGCAATTCCTCTATCAACAGAATTCTCTGCGAGCGATGAACATGGTTTAAACCTAAATTCTAACTTACTTAGTTCTGTGGGGCCAGATCAGACTCACTCGAGAAGACGGAATGAAGCGTCTTGTAGGCTCGCGAAACCATTACTTGTGTCTTTTAAGCTGTCTCCCTCTTCGGACGATCCCCCAACTTAGCAGAAGAAGACTTACTTAAATCCTATTTATAAGCCGGGTGATTGTCACTCGCTTACCGATCACTGATTGAGCTGTATAGCGAGCATCCCGTTCAAGATACTAGACCACTTAGTTAACCATGTAATGGTGTAGCCTCTCTACCAACAAGCTTGTCTCTAAAGCTCAATAACGGTCCTCAACAAACTAATCATGTGTGACTAGCACGCGTCCATTTAAGGGTAGCACAGCTGAAATCAGAGACCACGATCTTCTTTCAGACTTCACTAAAGTGTATGACCGGGCGCCTCCCAGTTCACTTTTACACAAACTAAAGACATACGGCATTCACGGTGGCATCCACTACTGGATAGCCTTGGTAGTAAGTAGTCCAGCCGTTAGGGATAAGGCTGACCTTTACCCATTCTCCTCTGCATACGACAAAGCGGGTGTGACCTAAGACCCGGTTGTTGTGCTGTTACTGCTAATCAGTTATATCGGCGGCATTCCATAAGTAACCAGAAGTACCTTCTTGTATTAACATTTAAAACTTCCATGACCCAAACACTTCTCAAGCTGACCGTGAAGCTGTCAAGCAATGACCATAGCAGAGCCGTCTCCTCATCATTGATGACAAGTGTGCGAACATGTCTCTTCGTGAAGAATCTAGAAACGTGCACAAAAAATATAACTCAAAAACCACGGTTAGTGGGAGATTACATCCACATGCAAATCGCTGAAGTCACTGGAGAGTCACAGGATAGGATATTCGATGTAAATGCGGGAGGTCATTCAAGCCTAGGGTGGTGTTACTTTTTGTACAGCATTTCGTGCTGCATAATTTTCAATGATTTTCACATTTTTCACCTTCCTCAAATTCACATGTACACTCGTTTAAATCATGTGAGTCGAATCAATTAACAAGGTCGCCAGCCCTGTGTTCTCTCTCTGCGTTCAGTGTCGCCTCTGCACAGATTTTGGGAGAGTTAACGACTGACGGAATCGGTTTTTATTTCAGCGTATCTCTGAACTCATCTGTCGTCAGAATTATCTTCGTTGTGACCTCCAAAGTTACTTGGGAACTACACGACAGATCGCATCAATTGGATACTTCATTCCGTGTGGTGAAACTCTAAACAACACACCTTCACGAACTTCTGTGAGTCAGTTGCTTACATTTTTATCACCTTTTGATTTTGTATACACATCTGACTTGTATGTAGCGTTTAGATTCACTACAGTGTTGCAGGCAAAACACTTAGGACTTTTAATCTCTATAAACGATTATAGTCTCGTGTATACATGAGATTATTTAAGTGAGATCCTACCCTACTAACACACGTGGTGGGGTGGCGGTGGGTTCCCAGTATGGTTTTGGTGGGGTGGCAGTGGGTTATTGAGCTGTATCGCAGTTTAACGGTTTTTCGTTCACATATCCATCTGTGGGCAATGAAACAGTCTTATATGTGGTTTTTCTTCTTTCCAATTACTCGTTTGATTTTTCCAAACGCATTCCATGTTTTCCCGAATTATGTACCCCTGTGTTTATGTGAAAACATGGAATGCGTTTGGAAAAATCAAACGAG
>JTDE01021124.1:4987-18053 GCA_014338405.1 Paragonimus skrjabini miyazakii
AGTTGAACATCACCCACAATTGATCGAGTCTAGTGCTTCTTTTCGAAAGGGGCCGACTGGAAAGTCTATGGGGATGCGACAGCTGCGATCAATTGTGGGTGGTGTTCAACTTGAAAATTAACCAAATCCCCGACTACTCATCAAAACAGGAGTTGTTGAGAGAAACCTTGTTAGCAAATGAATATCCCGATATAGTCATCGAGGCACATAATACGGTGAAGAAGAGCACTGAGCCTATACTGATATCTCAAAAGAAAGATGTTTTCTTATTTTTGGCATTCAAAGGTGACCATCTAACCAGATGAAATGAAGCACAAATTGAACTCTACTCTGGCTCGAAAGTATGCGACTTCGCAGGTAAGTTTGGTTCGAATTACTCGAGGATAAATTCTCCACGATCGTGAAAGTAGTTTGTCAAATTGTTCTGCCTCCCATGTTGTGTACCAGTTCACTCACAGCTGCAGTGACGTTTACATAGGCAGAACAGATCGACAACTATCAGAGTGAGTCCCCGAAGTGGCTGAAACAAATGACGACGCATCAGCTCCAACTTGGTGAACCGGCTGCTCGAACTCCAACGTCATTGATTACTAAACACACCGTGACAACAGGTCACCAAGTTGGCCCATTAAACTCATTCAAGATATTGTTGTGAAATCAAAACCCAACTACTGGCTTTCTCTGAATCGATGCTCATCCGAACTTACCAACCGACGTTGTGTGCACAAAAGTGATTGAGGCAATCCATCGGTTGCCATAATCGTGATTACAGAATACGCGATATGTTTGTAGGCGTGTCTAGTGCCTATTTGTCCCGGACACGTGGTGTGTGAGTGGAACCGCAAGTGGTGCAGCACAATCCATTTGGGGTGATGGTTTAAAGCGTAGGCGTCCTTTGGCTTCTGTCACTGTGACAGGCTAATCTGTTTCGGATGCCACCAACCATGTCCCTATTTGTATGATATATATAACTGACATGTTTTACATTTGTGACTGATGACAGTGAACGAAATATTAAGATATCGTAATATATGTCTTCCTTCTTCTCTGAGGAAGATAACAATTCACTAAATCATGTCAGGAAACCTATTTTGCTTATCTGAAAATGTTGAGGTCGATGAATCGGTTCATCGGAGGATAGGGGGATGGAGAAACTAAAGCAACTCCCTGCACGCAAGAACTAGCTGCAGTCATGACCTTCCAGCTTGTGGTAACGTTTAGTTATGGGCTCTGTGACTGCGTCTCCTGTCAATGGAGTTAGCCCTGAGGTATTTCAGGTCACGTGAAAACATTTTTCTTGAACAGGTATGATTAATTTACTGATTGCTCGTTTTAGTTCCAACCCATGCAATAGCCCCGACTCCACCGGATCTTTTCGGCTTCCAGACTTTAGCAAGCACACAAACCCAACAAAGCAAGAGGGCCACGCCACTATCTTCACTAATTCTAACCAAACGGGATGTCGTCGTACCGGATATTCGCAAATGGGATGCACTGCGTGCGCAGTCTCCATAATCAAAATACGCCCAACTTCGCAGTCCTCGTCTGTCAATGCAGTAGAAAACGGTAAAGTTGGCCAACTGCTGTCTGAAAGCGCTAGAAACGTTGGTTCCTGAAGCCAAGGGTCCATCTCATGTGAAAATAAATGTGAAGCTTCCCTCGATGTTAAATCGGCCAGATTCGGCTCAGAGGATACATGTCTCCACTGTAATATAGTAGTAGACTCATGTATTAGTCTCACTCGATTTGCAACGAAAACCTCAAGGCGCGATGACGTATTACAAATATTTCATAGCACTATCGTTGACTCCATCCACATAACTACGCGGTCGATACTCGTCACCAGTTCATCCACAGGGAGCCTAATCAGTACTGCCGCGAGGACGGCCACCGTGAGTCTTGAAGTGGTGAATATTTTGCGTGGGTCCACTCTTAATTTGCCTAGAATGAAACAATACTTAATCAAACCGTTCGTCGCTGTTAATCTAATATAGCCAACCACTCCATATCTTACCTCTGGTACGTCAAAACAAGCGTAGTGCTACCATCGTGACAGTAGATATGACTGGAGACACACAACGAGGCACCCTAATTGATTTAACGGATCTGATATTCGTCAGTCAATTCTCCAAGGTTAGACGGTGTTTCTCCCATTAAATTATCTCAACCAAGACCCCAACCACAAAGGCCTTTCAGCAGCTCAAGAGCTGAAAGTACCATTGGAGCAACTATTCCTAAACAGTCTTATAAGGAAGCAACGCATTCTAATATACCCCCCACTGATATAAGGCGCATTCGAAAGGTACACTTGAAACTGGAAACAGTCGCTTATCACTTCCCATGTCAAACCACGTGGTGGTCAAGCAACAACGTGGTCGCAAAATATGAAGACCTTGACTGTTCCATTGAGCAAAGTGGGTAGGTATCGCCTGCCTGGATGGGATCCTCGTGATCACTCAAACCGTTGGTTAGAGACGCTATCCGAGATGGCGATGTGTCGCAGTCAATGGCGTACCTGTATCCATACCATTTCTGCTCCTTCCTCTTAGTCTTCTCTCAATAATTTTCAACCTTCTCAGTAACGTTTTCCTCTAGGATGTTCCACGTCACTGTTAAGGTAAACGGCTGCCCCAGCCACAGTACCTTTTCGTCAGGCTCATGGCTGTTATGTTGTTAATGATGATGTCACACTCAAATCTCTTCGATAATCCAAATCCTGTAGAGCTAAGTCACCCGTTTTGTACAGTCTCTCCTTCAAGGGTATAGGTTAAACAAACTTGGCCCTATTAGATGTCCACTTTGTAAGACGAAACCCACACATATGTCGCGAGGTTCGTCCATAGCAGATATAGCTCCCTCTACGTTTTGATCAATGACAAGCAGCCACCCACATAGAAGTTCTTTTTTATAGCTGATACTGTTAAGGCCATAAAATCCTGTCCATAGTTAGCAGTCGCCCGTTGGAGCGCAAAGTTAGCATAGAACGATGAAGAATTAGCACCAACCGGATGGACGTTCAACTCATATACCTCAGAAGGTCTATCCAAAGAAGGTGAGCTCCATCACAGGAACCTCAACGCCCTCTTGTCACTCTTCGGAACTCTAAGCTGCAAATCATTTTCCCAATATCTACCATGATGGTTATTACATGCTTACGGAGGCGGAAAAGCACTCCAGTAAGAGTAATGGTCATATCAGGCCCTTGCAATAGCGTGTGCTTAAAAGATACTCTTTGATATCCGGCAATGCGATCAAACACAATTCACATCTTATCCGGCTTATTCTGGTTAAGTAGTGGATAATGTGGTAGATACCACCGTTTGGAACAATTGACGCTTCAGGGGGAAACCCCTCTTATATAGCCTTTGCTGAAGTGGCTGGATATGATGGCGGCACGCTTAGGTTTTAATGTGATATCTCTAATTAGCCCTAGCTTCAGTGAGTCCAGACGTCGCTCACATACCGCACGATTTTCAGGTAGTTGTTTAATTCCATCCCACAGTGGTAAATCTATTTTGTATTGACCATCCAAATAAGATAGAATAACTTCCGCTTTGACTAAAGCTTCGTTATCCTGGATTGACAGAGGCTCTTTTCCAAGATGCTCTGCTCAACGGATTATAACCCAAAATTTCTTTGAATCTTATCATCCAAAAACATCAACCGAGCACCCAAGCGGTTTACACACTTGGGTATTCCAGGTGTAGAACGAACTACACCTCTGAGACTCCACCCAAGAACTGTTCTAACAGCGTACGGGTTCCTTCTGGTTCCTCTTCTTTGTTTCGATACACAATGGGCTTCAGGAACATCGCACCCAACAAGAGCCCCTAAGTTTTTGCCTACGATATGAACGAAATCAATTTCTGCTAGTTCTGCACACTGTTACAACTCGATCCGGGATAACTTGTCGACCTGCGCAATTGATAATTTAGTAACAGTATAAGCTGACTCTACGGAAATGATATTGGCCTCGTCCAAGGATTGAACTTCAAATGCTATTCTGTTACATGGCATCATACAAGTACCATGCAGAGTACGAATCGTGAATCGACATGGATTACTCGGCAAATCGAGCTTGCGAGCCACCCTTTCGTCTACTAAGGTGGTATCCGAACCATCGTCTACAAATAGATACGTCTCTATGCAGCATGTTTGGTTTGCTAACCGAACAGGCACAAATCCCAAAAAGGCATCCTTCGCACTAGTAGAAGTTCCACCACACTACTACTGCCTCTTTGTTTGCTTTGGGCGCACCTGATGACACGTCATCATAGATCAGAGTGTGGTGATGACAACCACAACCAGACTTTAGACACTAAACACAGACCGTACATGACTTGGCCGTGTGATTGGCCTTCACACAAATGAAACACAATCTGTTGAGTTTGACTGTATTCCGACGTTGTTCTAACGGTTGTGCAACGATGTGTACACAATCTATAAGGTCGCGATCACGTCTACACAAAGAACAAGATACAGGATGGTTATTCGAGCCGATAACCGTCAACTTAGCTCGGCATCTGAACTTCTTGATGTCAGTCTCATTCATAGTGTTAGGAGTAATGGACTTCGAATCAGGCAGCCTAGCTAGTTGACCATATTCACTACTGGTTACAGATATTCTTTTCCAATTGGAGGTTAGTAAATCGGCTAGGGTGGGCCTCCTACTAGAGGTCATTATGTTATCAACCATATCAGCCCATCTTTCCTGTAGGGTTTTGCACAGTAGTTCTACCAACCGGGTCAAATTAGTAGAACCATTTAACTCCCCTGAACTACCCAATTGAGACAGTGTGATACTGTAGACTCGCAGTTCAGTGGCTAAGCGTCTGAGGCCACCCAACTTAGGACCACCAAATAGTCCGTATGTTACAGATTGAACGATCTGATGTGGGCGACCAAACTGACTTGTGAGTATGTCTGTAGCTTCTCTATATCCCGTCTACCCAGATAAGAGTACACAATGCTTTACGGATTTCTTCGCTTTGCCACGGCAATAATTAATCAAATATCATCACCATCATAGACAGCAATACATCAGTGGTTCACACCGATGCTTAACTGTAGTAGAACCATGAAGAAGAATAAAAGTGTCACAAACGGATCCAGACAAAATGATCTCATTTGTGACACGCAAAATGGCGCTCACTGAATGGTCAAACAAGTGCACCAGACAGGATATTTGCATGAACCGAACAACAACCGTGGAAACTGTCATGTTGTGACCAACACAGTCGTCGGTCAAGGCCGAAGCCAAGCTACTGAAGCCAAGCCACTGAAGGCAGCTGCTGTGTTGATTTTATATATAATGCCCTATTGACAATATACCAGATACTTTTGCCGTGCCTCATTGCTGAGTCTTTTGCAATCAGTCGGGATAGCTTGAGGTTGTATTTACCAGCGTTACAACAAAAAGCAAATCCTTTATTGGAAGTGATAAAAAAAGAATGGGAGGGGACCTGGTCACTAAAAAATAGCCACGTCTACATTCAAACATACAACATCAAGGTGCCTACACCTTGCAAACAAACAACCGAGCTGTAAGTTAAAGTAAAGCGTCATCACCAAGGCAGCTTTTTTAGAGCTTCCACTGCCCCGCGTCATTAAGTGCACTCACATCACAGACAACTCGGACAAACAACGACAACATTCATGCCACTGAGCTCGGTTAGCCGCCATCTCACCTAACGTCTCCAGACACCGACTCTGTGAGTCGCCAGAGCTCCAGCCCGGAAGACGAACCTGATCTACAGTAGCCAACCCCTTGATGAACGATTTTATTTGTTTACGCCAGGTCGTCGTCTGTGCACCTCGCACCTTGCGCCAATCGACCGCAGCGTTGACAAACAGTGCTCGGTGTGGCAAACGATTAGCTGGCATCCTTACTAAATGACCTAACCATCTAAGTCTGTGCAAATGTAGTGACTGAACGAAAGAACTCGTTTGACAATCAGTGCCAAACACCCGCTTCCTAACCTCCTCGTTGCTTACTCGCTAGTGCCACCCGATACGAGTGATTGAACGCAAACATTGGTGGTGGAATACCTGAAGACGGTTCACGTCCTCTAACCTTAGCTGTTAGATTTCACTGCCGTGAAGTAATACATCCCTAAATGTTGTCTGATATACGCGACCCTTGAGTTTCAGAGAGATACCTCTCTGTCACCACAGGTGCCTCGGATTAGCGAACACCGCCCTAGTCTTGAAGATACGCGCTTCTATTTCACTCCCTACACCTCCGCCGCCGTCGCTGATGCAGCTTCCCAGGTATACAAATCAGTCAACAACCTCCGTGATTTCATTATATGAAATTAAATCTCCGTAAACACAGTAATCTTACAGAAGCACTTTTCATTTTGAGGTTGCAAAGCGCACTCCGAATAACTTAGCAGAACGCGAAATAGCGTTTAGCGTTGTTTGTGCTACCTGTAAGTCGTCAAATAGAAACATCTTATCGTCAGTGTAATGAAGATCAGTCTGCCTTCCACCAGCCTCTGGTTGTCATCATTTAATCTATTTGCCACATTATTTTCGAGATTCCTAAGAAACCCATGAATGCGTCCTGGCGATCCATCGAATGGTCCGACCTCAAGTTTAGGCAGATCTACAGCTAGAATTAGTGATTTGAGTAACTCTCTCAGCGTCCTGACAACGTTAATCTCCTGACAAGACTGGACTGGTGGTTGGGATGTTCTTATTCCATCACGTCCCTTTGGTTTTATTAAAACAACTTCTCGTTCGGGGTGTTTGCGGGCATACAGCAATCTCCGCTGTAGCTCACATCTTCCTCTACGCAGCTTATACTCCTCTTCGGCAAGTAACAATTCTTTTAGCGTCAGTTGCGTATCGAGGACTGATCCTTGGAAGTATAAGAAGTAGAAGGCAAATTATCAGGATTAAAAATGTCGTTAGTATCACGGGATGACTAACCGTTTACTATTCCAGACTTTGTCTTTGGGAGGTAACACACAGGAGCAGCACACGTTCCATCACCAGCGGCATCTCTGACAGATGAAGATCCACTCGAAAAAGTTCGAAGCGTGAAGGATTTTCCAAGACTACAGCGCGAGGTACCAGGCGTGCTGACATTCGTATGATCATCAGATACGATAGGTTGTCCAATTTGGATTCTTTTGGGCTTTCGTCGACCGTGCATTATATACTCAATAGATGTACGCGATTGAATAATTCGGAAGATACGAATTGAGCAATACCCTGAAATCTCATTATTCAAGTATTGTTAAATTGCTCCTGGCGGTTTAGGATAATTCACTCAGTAACGCGCATTCGACAATTCTACTAACGCTTATTCAGACAGTCGGGTTAACGAGACTATCTTCCAAGTTCAAAAAAACGTCAGAAAAGGCGATTGAAAGGATTGCAATTTATACGGTACTGTCTGACGAAATTACGAAAAAGGTGCTCTTCCACCTTGACTGTGAACTAATCGAATACACAAACTACCCAGCAAAGACGTTCAAAATGGAGTAACCAAATACCAGTCCACAAATAGACATCAGTAAACGGGAAGTGAGCTCATTAAAACAATCAAGTGCATATGAAAGTGAGAGCATAGTAAACAATACCAAGAAGGAAAGTTTTAATAACCAAGCAATGATTGCTATAAAAAAAAGAAGAAAGCGATCATTTTATGCGCAGCTATGGTACGAAATTCGTCATGATCGTTTACTGCACACAGCAAAGACAACTGAAGGTAAATTTAGTGTCGGCTTTCTACAAACAAAACAAACATTTGTCAACAAATTCATCGTTATGAAACCTAGACCGACGAATGCATCAAACGACCTTCAACAAATCCAACAATAACCACAGAGTTCACGCCTCAGCGTAGGTCAGCCATAACAAAGCACGATCATAACCCGAAACTGCTAGCGATTAGTGAGGCAGTGCCAATCAGATAACATCGGTCAGTTATGTGTGCACAGAGGGCGCTGACGTAACCATTCTCCCTACCATGGAAATGATTGCACTATTAACGCGCGAGAGGTCAGAATTATTTGGTTTGTTTGTTCACTTTTTGTTGCTACTTGCACTTCATATAAACTTTTGCTGGCTTTATGTTAGCGACTGATGAGAATAAATGAAAATGCTAGTACTTCGAGACAATTCTCTCTGTTTTTACATAACTAAACACTCCACAATCAAACCTGTTAATCACTTATCGCTGACGTTGAATTTGCCCAACTTTAACTGAGATATGTTTCAATAATAATTATCTTCCTTTGGGTTAAATACCACCTAAAGAGAATTCATTCAACTAATCCCTGTGACAGACACCGAACTGGAATCTTCTGCAAATGTATACAAAATCCGTGGTTGGTACTTACACGTGTCCCGTCTGGACTCGAAGAGCTCGATTCATCAATGTGTTCTTTCTGTCATTTGCCTGTATCGCGCTGGTTGGCGAGTTTGTCTTGCCTCTTTGGGCCAACTGGGACTTGCCAGTCAGTAGGTAAGTGGTCTCCTCATTTGAATCCGTTTACCAAATTACTTACCAGACATTCAAGTGAGGATGAGGTCCGTCTGTTGCTAGTGGCTGATCCCCACGTTCAGTTGTACCATACTTACTGGTATTACGGTGAATATTTTGCTCTGATGGACAGTGATCGGTAAGTTCCGCATAGTTCATTCAGATAACAACATTTTGGTTGACACGATGTAGCTATTTGCGGCGTTATTTTCGACGTGTGCGCCGATTGACTGAACCTGATGCGATTCTGATTTTGGGCGATCTAGTGGATGGGGATAATAATGTCTCAAACGACATCTTCTTACACGCAGCCGAAAGAGTGAAGCAGATGTTCATATCATCGCATTCTACACCGGTATGCATAATATCTCCTTGTTCCCGTATGCTAATTGCCATTTTCATTCAGTGTTTCATGATTCCTGGCGATAACGATATCGGGGGAGAGGGAGATGATCCAATTACGGATCAACGAACAGAACGATTCAAGCGTGTGTTTGGATTGCTGTCTAACTCACAGAACATCAGATTTGTTCATTTACACGGGGTAGGTCAATCGCTAATGAGCACTAATTAATGCCGTGCCAGAATACGCCATGGAATGTACTGACCAAACCTGTCAACTTAAACGATGCACATGTCACCATCCTGTTGTCTCATATTCCTGATATCAGTTCACAGGTAGGTGGCATAATATACCGAACACTGGATTTCAATGTGCACTATATTTAGGCTATTACTGATTTGGAGCCGGACATTCTCATTAGTGGACACGACCACATGGTAAGTGTTCTATACCCTTCCAACCTGCAACGTTGAACGTGTTTTAAAAAGATGAGGTCAGTTTTCATTGAGAAAAAGTTAGTGTTCGTTTGGGAAACCTGCACAGCCTCCAACACGTTAAAAATTTTGTGACAACAAACCATTACCCTGACGGCAACAGTGCGTGAGAATCGTAACATCTGAAAACATCCAGTAGAATCGTGGGTTAGATGTTGATGTGCTTACTGGGGTTAGCTCATCACAACATTGTTTAATGAATGGCTTCTGCTGATTCAGTTCAAACAACTTTACATGTGTGATATCATTCAGGTTTTACTTGTCGAAGCCGTCCGTTGATCTGGCATCTTCCCGTACGAGGTTGGTGTAACAGTCTGAAAAGTGAGCAAATCAACGATGTGTGAAATATCAATCCCAAATCGGCACGTGCACGCTTACTGGTTTCGATCCTACATCGTACAACTAATCTTTGCGCCGAACACCGTCTCCGGTATTTCATCTATGTCCCGCTCGTTGGAAACCTTAACCTCTAGTCCGAATTCGGGGATGTCCGATGATGGTGCACAAATTGTAGTCTGTGTATGAATTTAGTCGGTTAAAGTGAACCACTGTCCACTGTTTATTCTCTCCTGTCAGTTCTCTTACTTGACAGATTGTCTCCGAAAATATTCGCTCGACAATATGTGGTCCTGTCCATTGTTCGTGTACCTTTAGTGGTACGCCCGGGTTCGGGACCGCGTTGTACAGCCACACCCTTTCGTTAACCTCCAAGGAGGAACCAAATACTTTCCTATCTTAACAGTCCTCCTGGCACCTGTGCGATGTTTCCAAATGTGCTTGTGCCATTTGATGAACCCGTCGTACGTACTCTGTAACTGAGGGTTGCAATTGCTGAGTAACTGGTAACAGAACATCTGAGGGTAACCCAACTTCTTGGCCGGTCAAAGGAGGAGTCACGTTACGGTACACTAACAAACACTTGGGTATGGCTTGATTCCATCCAACAATATTCTCGTTTGCCAAAGCCTTAAGGAGATTTTTGAGAGATCAGTTCGTTCTTTCCACTTGTTTGTTGACTCATAATGGTATCCTGTAGTTCATGCTTCGTCTGTTCCTAACAGCCTACAAATTTCACGAACTAAGTAGCTTTCGAAACGGAAACCTTGATCTGAATGGAGTGTGCCACGGGTTCCCAAAGATAGACACAATGGTTGACGATGGTTGTTGTTACCTTCACCTTTGCAAGCGGGATTGTCTCGTACCGTTTGGTGAAATAGTCTATCAAAACGGAGATGTACCGACTGTTTCGAGGTGTTTCAGGAAGCGACCCAATGATGACGCCAATCAACTCATTAGGGTACCCAGTAGTCAGTCTGCAAGCGTGCTCGACATCCCATATGTTCTTTTCCAGAGTACTGCAGCTTTCGCACGACTAACAGAACAGCATGACATCTCTGCGCAGATGCGGCCATCAAAGTCGTTGTCGTGCAACCGCCTCGAATTTGTTTATCGAAGAGTGGCCAAGCTCGCGATGTAGGTTTATTAGGACTTCACGCACTGTGGTTTGGGAAATTATAATCCTCCTCATGTAAGCAGGTCCGCATTGAATAAACAGTATGCCACCTACCATCTTGAACTATTCACAGGACGACGGGATTCGTAGTTTTGCCTTTCATTTTTTGCTCGTTGGTTTGCCTCCACAATTCCGGCAGTTTTCGCAAATTACTGCAGTCTTGGCGTTTATTACTTGGGCCTGCTGTCAACGACCATATTCTGCACTATGTAGGTTGATCAGTGCCCCGTGTTGTGTAATACAGGACAGACAGTCACAACGATCCTAAACGGGACGTATCGACAATGAATCATGATATGAATGTCGTTTGCCTGGATCGGTGTTCACATACGAAGTCATATTCTTTTCAGATCCCCTGCAGAATGAGTCAGGAAGGCAGCACAATAGGTCTGCACTGTCCTATTCTGCTACCTTGAGGTCGTGATCGGGCTTGTGAGCTGTTTTGATCCAGAGGACAGTGCTGACTAGGACTTCGGTTCTTCCAGGTGCCACCTTGTCAGACAGACCAAAGGGGAGCAGTCAGATGAGAAGCAATTGCACTACTGACCGCGTGGGGACGTTCAGATAGTGAGGTACGATCCCAGGAACCAACAACAAAACCATTTTTGCAGTCGCGGTACCGCTATCTTCCTTATCAGGAAGAAGGGGGTCAGGAAAAGCATCCTAAAACAAAGAGCACTCCGGTCGCCCAACTGCTGACCGCGACCACCGGCGTTTTTCAATACGGTCGAACAACCTCTAGTATCGTTCAAAAACCTGATGCAGCTTCAAAAACATTCAATGTGAACAGTAGTGTTCAGAAACAGACATGAATGTCCAATTCACTGCTCTCTTGAGCTAGGCAAGCTCCTTACTGTCAAGTCAGTCAGACTCTTGAGTCATTGGCTCCGAGTACGGTGCTCTAAGAAACCCTGTGTCCTGTTGTCTCGCAGGTCAGACCTTTGAGTTAGAGACTCGGACTGGGATTCGTCAAGTAAATCCCCTTCCGCGGCATAAACGATCGAGAAGTATCAGAAGTTACCTTTCTCTCAATAATGGCAGCACTCACACATTACGTCCTCCTCCTTCTATTTTGCCTACTAAGTTTTCTGCTCTTCATGTGCCTTTGGGCGATTATTGTTTTCTGAGGCCAAGACAAACGGTAACCATTGGCGCCTTCAATGTTCGCGCATTCTGGCAGGTCGGTCAGCAAGCTGACCTGGCGAGTTCTCTCGTAAGTCTAGAGCTTGATGTGTACTGCGTGTCGGCGACTCTAGTCTACGATTATGGCACCGTTATCCACTTGAACTCACCTCCAGATAACTGTCAATCCACCGCTTATCTCTTGGGGTCTCTGGTGACGCCGGAGCTGAATCTCGTGGTCAAGCTGGATCGGGAATTGCACTGAGTTCTAGAGCAGAACAATGTTTGCTCGATTGGATCCCAGTGAACAATCACTTGTACGCTGTCAAACTCAATACGTCGGTTAAAATCTATCGACGCAACTAAGAAAGGCGTTGCAAACTCATTATATCGGCGTACGCTCAAACGGACAGCTGTTCGAATGCTTTCAAGGGTGCGTTCAATGACGCCCTCGTTGACCTTCTAGAACAAACTGAACACTCAGACATCATTATACTAGCTAGCGATTTTAAAGCTCAGCTTGGTCGTTTTGTTCCAGAGAAATGACAGGAAGTTCTGTTTGCTGTCTGGACACAACGCACCGACAACGTCGACGGACTGTTGCAGCTGTGCACATCCTATGGTCTTTATACTTCCAGCATAGCACTTCAACATAGGAAAACGCATTGTGTTACATATAGATCCCTGTGCTTCACAGCCATGGAAACAAGGCGATCATAGCAGCCAGTTACAGGTTTCGCCGCCCTGTTAAGGACTGTCGTGCCTTGTGGAGCAACCACCTGGACTCGGATCATGTTGTTGTGCTTGCACGTTTTGTTTTGTCATTTGCCCAGAGGACATACGTTCGTAAATGCAAGATACTCAACTGGCATTCGTAGCAGCTGTGGAAATGACTGTGAAGAGGTATGTTCCGTAGGAGCTGTTCAACTGAGACGGAACTAGATTACTGTAATGTCCATAAATCTTACGAGCATGAGTCACTTGGTTTCACCTAGTTCTCAATGTGATTATGACCGTCGACAACTTAAACGCAAGCTAACCAAGCTAACCATGAACACCACATGGTGGAACAGCCAATAAAGATGGATTGAGCCTTTTTA